>BGZK01001513.1:0-138684 GCA_005406025.1 Eumeta japonica | reverse complement strand
TTTTGCAAGAAGGAAGAATTACCGCCATCACCGCGATGTGATACCGCGCCGCAATAATTCATTATCTGTATTTCCCGTTATTTATTCGACAAAATTGTGCCTGCTTCACCGGCGATTCGCGAGTGTGCAAAAATATTAATAACTATGAATATATTTATCTATGAACTCGTTGCGCATAAGTGTTCCTCCTAGTTTGAATGTTCTAAGGGTCATAAGGACAGGAAGAGTTCCTGGCAGAGGGACGTCGAGAGCAACGAAAGGTGGGGGCTGTATTCTAATCCAGAGACAGTATTAAAATTCACAATTCCTATCCGCGAGTTGTCTCACACTTACGCATCCACTTTACGCACCTATCGGGTATCTAAGGTCCTTCGAAAAGGTGTGATCCACCACAAAAAAAAAAAATCTAAACTTTGAGTAGTCAAACTGCGGAACTTATACGAAGAAATAGACTAAGGCAGTGAAACAAAAGAGGTGTGTAAAGTATGTATCACGTATGAGGATTATCTCTTGTTGACTCTGTCTATATCCATTTGCAAAGTAGGCGTGAACTTTTAAATAAGAAAATAACAAATATTTACAGGGAATATTTTAATTGAACGACGTCCAAATCTCGTAAAACAATATCTTCAAAAATGTCATGAGTTGAGAATTATAATATTGTATTTCTATCATAAGACGGTCGCCCGGAAAATATTTAGATAATGAATTTTCATGGCCTCGCTTTGGATAATCATAAAATAGATGTTTCTTATTTAATTATTGGACTTAGTTTTTGTGTCGTTTAATCATCTTTAAAAGAATAATTTAATTGCTTTAAAATGATATTCAAACTAAGGAAATCTTATGGTTTATTAATGGGAAATAATTCACGTGAATAAGCCACAAAATTAAGTGACTTTAAAACGAGTAATTTTTGCTTAGTACGATATACCATTCTCGTGCCTCATTAACTTCGACAGTAGTGTAATCAGAGTGAAATTTGCTACACAACTATTTTAGTACTAATGTCCGTGCAGTTCCGAACTTTAATCTGTATAAAGAGAAATGAAAAGCTGTCTATTGGTAAAAACATCACTTGAGAACGGCTGTTAATTTGTTTTCTTAAATATCGGCAATAGTCCAAATAAGATTATAAGGGACAGAAAGATTGTAAAAAAGTTTATAAAGGAAAAATGGGGAAAAATCAAAAGCGTTTTTGTCTAAGGCAATTTTGTATGTATTCATGATCCTAATCAACGATTCCAACGATGGATTTAAGTAATACTTTTTTAGTTCGGAGTAATAAACGAGACTGCGACTGAGATTCATATCGATCGATAGAAAGGATGAGAGAATTCAATTAGTCAGATTACGCTGAAACTTTGGTGATATGTTGGAGCAGGCCAAGAACGGTTTTTTTTAAACTAGCATTTTCCCCGTTTCATGAGCGTTCCTGTACTATTAAACCGAACCAAATCGATTGTTAAATTCTTTAAATAATAGACAGCTACACTATTCTCGAGTTTATTAGTCTGCCAATGTTCAACCCTGCCTTCATCCACTAATTTAGATTTCTTAAGACGATTTTAATAATTCCTTTATTTATAGGAAACTTATATTTTATTTTGAGACCAGCATCCGGCTTCGTTCAAACAGAAACTGTGACTGTTAGCGGAATCGAAATCTTAAGCGAGTCGGAGAGCAGAATCCAGAACGGGGCCGGGGTCAGTATCGAAAGCGGTGCCGGGACCGACATTGAGGATGGGACCGGTATCGAAACGAGTCCGGGGACGAGATCAGGAACAAAAGCGTGACCGGATTAGGCCGGGATTCATATTGACATCAAACGATATAAAATAAGAAATTCATAAGAAATTCATGCTGCGGGCAATGACTTTGTGGGCAAGGCGCTCATAAGAAAGGGTAGAATAACAGCTGCCAGGCCAGCTACTTGAATACAATTTAAACGTTCCACATATTGAAAATATTGCATTCTGCACGCTTCCGAATTGAGAAGGATAAATGTTTATTTTGTCTCTTAGGAATTATGTTTAAAATTTATATAATTTTAATATTATTCAAAGTAATTTAAAACGATAGTTAAATTAATAATTAATAGGAAATGTATAGTTCAAGAATATTTATTAAATTAATATTAATATTTAAAAGGAAATTTGAAAGCTGTTCGAGAATTTTTGAAGTATTTAAAGATGTGATCTACGTAGTAATTTTTTTCCAACGATCGGAAAGGGATGAAAAATAAAGTGTTGTACTAAAATTATACAAAAGTGGTAAAAGCTAGAATAAATCTTAAATAAAAGATTGTAGAAAACGAAATTATATTTCAAAACGATCTCTCGACTTATATTACTATCATTAAAATTAGCATAGTTAGTGCGACTAGAAACTAAAGGACGATGGCTACCATTTAAAAACATCATAACAAGCTGAAAAATTGATATGACCAAAATTTTTATTTATTTATATAAAACTGATATTATTCTATGTATGAAATACGAACGAAAGAGATATTTCCTCTTCCAGGCATTAATTAAAAAATACTGAATATACGGGACTACGACCGTTCGGCGCGGGATCATTCGTAAAGTAGTTTTCAGGTTCTTATTTTTTAACTTAAAACACCCTTCACCTTTTTTTACTTATTTTCATAAGGTATAGCAACCAGCAAAGTGAGCGGGCGGTATCGAGTCCATTAAATAAATAAAAAAAATCATATATTTGTTGATATGTGAAAAATGAGTGATTTTTCTTCAATTATTGGATTTTCGGTGAAACAGAGAAAACGGTAAGGAAATGTTTAATTGAAGAATTTGCTGATTGACGAAAAACTTCAAAATCTATAATTTTAGGCTAGCAATACCTACCCATGATGCAATATTAGAAAAATGTAGGCACCGCCTCAATGCAGCGGGGCTGACTGGTACTCGTACTGGAGTTACACGTATATATTTCAAGTATTAAATTAAATACATTAAAATTAGCATATTATCAACCTTTTTCGACTTTATGGTGAAATATTTTCTACAAAAAATCACTAAAGAAATATGTTTTAATAAATAAATCAATAAAAAATGAAGGAAGCGTGAGCTCCGTTTGACGTAGGCGGCGTCACAGTAAGTTAACACGTGCTTGGATGACTGAATTATGCGGTTTCACGGAAGCGACGGCACACATTTTCGTGGGCCTGTAGGCAGCTGTTTGAACACCATGATTCTAAATCACTGCAACAATATCGGCATATATAACCGTAAAAAACATCTATCTCATTCACGTTTGTTCACGAAGTGTTGAATTCACAGAGTATCCTACCGGTGACTTTTTGATATATATTTTTTTGGAAAAAATTTTTTTTTTTAATGAAAGCAAAATGAACGATTCCGAAATTCGCCCAGTCTGTCGCATCGTGATGTTCACGATTTTAGTGATGATTAAAAAATAATCAAGCTTAAAATTTTCCAACAATAGAATGCCCGTTCACAAGCCAACTCTCCATCCTCCTGTTTTAATTTTAATCCGGGCCAACCTTTTATATCGTTACGGGAACCGTTTAAAAAGCGCTAAATTTTTAGCGGAAAGCGAGCTTTTTTTTTTCCCCTCCCCGTGCCCCCCCGTAGCCCCGGCCCGCCGCCGCCGGTCGCGTTAATTGTGTTGAAATCGTACATTCGGGTAATTTATGTGCGAAGTTGGCCGTAAATCGGCCGCCGGCCGCGGTAATCCCCGGTAAAGCGCGGCCGTAATGAAATCCGCGCGAACGTCTGCTTAATAATACATTACGAAACTTTTCTAATTGTTATCGCGCATATTCAAAGCCGGCGGCGCGGAAGCCGACCGGCGGCGGCGCGGCGAGCGCTCGGGGGGCGGCGCTGTCGAGGATGTGCTTTTTTTTTCAGGATAATTATTCATTTAAAACGAAAAATCGCGGGGCGTAATAAATGGAGGTGTAAAGAATAAAATGAAAATTTCATTAAAAGAGTTCGTCGATTTCGTGTCGTAGTACCTGGTTTGGAATTTTTTTAATATACATTCTTTATAGTCGGTGATCCATCGTAGTTAGATCGGGCACGGTGACAGATCAACTTTCAAATTCTTTTGTTTTCAAATAAAAACACACAAAGTCAACGTATACAATTTAACGCAACACTTCAACGACCAGCATCGATAGTGTTAAATCTGTGTAAATGTATTTTCATATCTTTTCCTTTTGCTATTTCAAAGTAAATCCCCCAAAATTGCATGGAGTTTATACGCCTTTTTTCAGTGATCGCGTGTAACAAATTTGTTTTAAAAACAGTTGAGTAGAAATTATGCAATTTGGATGAAAATAAACATTTTTATACAATAAAGCCACGTTCAATAGAAAAACATACCTAAAGCTAATATCATTATAGACAAAGTATAGTGAAAGTTCGGAAAGAAATCCATCTCATGTAAGTATTTTTCCTTTTGTTAATAGTATGAAAATTTTGTAAATCACTAAAATAATTGCAAGAATGTCTTGTTAAATTATCTCCATTTCCAATACTAGAACCATTAATATTTATTACTCGTTTTACCATAAATTGAAGAAATAACGAATCATTTTTCAGTTTGATATCATTTAGTACGTACCTGATACAAAAAGTTAGCTGTTATACTGCCTGTTGTGCCAGACTATTGTGATAACTTTCCAATAAGTACAATAAGCGATATTTTAAACATTGACTTTGTCATTTAGATTTATTGTAAAATATCATTTATAATTTAATCATAACACAACGCTTTTAGCCTTGTCTTTCGAATTACCTATTCGACGATATGAACTGTACTGTGCATTAGACTACACTGAGTCATATAACTTTTACCAATGTTTTTGTTTCAGATTGAGAGTCTTGCGGTTTGAACACTCTAAGATGGTACAGTGGGTGATAGGGCATATCGGTCGTTTACGTTGTAGCATCAATGCAATAACTAACAACTAAGCCATGGAGAGACTGGTTTAATTTTACGATGTAAACCTATTACTTGTTTTGCCGATAGTCAAGATTCGAATCTGGCACCTTCTGATTCGAAGGCGACGCTCTTGACCACACGTTCACTCGCGTTTCGTATATGTTTTTTTTTAAACCGTATCTCAAATGGAAACGTCGTATTTTGTAGTCCAAGTAAAAATGATTTTGAAGCTTCTTTTGCATATGTAAAAGCATTACGCATTTGTATAAGAGTAATGACGAAATGACATTCTCCTATCCGTTTCAATTGAAAGACTAATAGTATAATAGTAAGGCAAATAGTACACAACGCTAGACAGATTACTAATTACAAATATAAAACAAAGTTTAAACTTCTAAGCTATTCTTAATGTTTTTAACAATCCGATGCGCACCTAGCCAGTCGCGGGGGGCGTAAACGTTGTGTGACGGTGCCGGTGGATCAGTGTTGAGGGCGTTGCCGTTGACCCGGAAGGTACCGGGTTCTATTTCGCTCCGTGCCTCAGAGAGCACGTTAAGGTGGTCCCAGACGTTATATCGTTAATGACGGTTATTGTTAACGGCTTTCAAACCGCACTAGAACAACCTGAAGGACTTAAGGTCGAAGGGTCGTATTGATAAATCGCATATGATTGCGGCGTTCCACCTCGAGAGTGGAAAAAGTAAGACAGTTACAGTGCTTCGCTATAGAAAATAATATATATGTCTCACTCCCATGTTTTCTCGAAATGTCGCATCATTGAGTGACGTTTATTAATACGCCCCTAACCCTCCCAGTCTGAAGTAAAAAAATTATCTATCTAATAATATGTGTACATAATAATAATTAAATTGAACATGGAAATTCATAGTGCACATTAACTTTTAGTGTCAATTGAAATCAATTATATATGTTTTTGGGCGAAAGCAAGCGAAGCTGTAAAAAAAAAGTGTATTTAAGCTTGTAATTATGTTAATCCCGATCCTAATCCCGATTGTAATTATGTTCCCGATCTTGACTATATCGCTTTCCATCGGGATTCTCAAGTTATTCATGAATAATTCTACAACAATTCCATCGCGGAAATGGGAGCTCGCGTCGCTGAGGGGCTCGCAGATAAACACGCGCCCGACGTGACGAGGGGCTTCGGCGGGCGACGGGGAAAAAAAGCGATATTAGAAGGCGGCCGGAGCGTGAAAACGGATTTCGCACTCGGCGTCGACTCCGCTGAGCCGCGGATCGAACGCCGGGCCGCCTGCAGCGCGCCGCCGCCGGCGCATTGTGGATCCGCCTAATGTTTTTTTTTTTTAGAAAATCTCCAATTTTTGTCGAATTAATATGATTGTTTGTAATATTTAAATTTTAGTACCGATGTAGGTATCGAACGCGGGCGTTATTTGTGAACATGTTGTTGTTGTCTATGACGGCGAACTGAGAGGGCTTTCGTTAGAGGCTGTCACGAGAAACTTATTTCGACCAAAGATATGTGTAACGAGCCCTAGAGACGTGCACGTACGAGACGTTGCATTGACATGGGCGAAAGAGCTTTGTAAGGGCATGTAGGGTCGCAAACTCTGTCTATGCCTACGAGAGAGGAACGTCGAATTTATGTTTACGCAGGTGTTGTCTTTACTGTCGTCATTCGGGTGGTAATGTAAATTAAGATTTATGACGGCCATCGACCCTACCGCACACGTAAATGTACGATCTTAAAGCGTGGACTTTGCTCGCTACAACGCTGAAAACAAATTTCAGGTTCAGTGACTGTGCAATGTTCAGTGCAAGGTTCAGTGGCTGTGCAGTGACAATGACTGTGATCTTTTCCTTTCAATTTGCCGGACTGCGGGAACAAATTAAACATTTTTTTGCTTATTTTACAATTGAACAACAAAAATCGGGGCTTATTGTATATATATTTCGAACGCATGGATTGTAATTAAAATTAGACAAGAAACGAAGTTGTTATATAAAGTACATAGTTATTATAAATAAGTATTAAAATACTGACTCTTTAAAACACTAAATAAGAAAATTGTCGACGTTCGTTAGATCTAATTTCGTGCCAACTATCGGAAAAGATACGAGACAACGATATTTACGCTATCTACCTGAAATCAATCAACCAATAAAATTATTTCGCTTGTTAACATGATAATAAAACAAAAAAAATCTGAAAAACAACTGATTCTGTAAATGATCCCTACAACTAACCGCTATGATATTTATCAATATATTTTTGTGCTCCCCGAATTCAAAAATATCGTTGTCAAATGGTTTTAAGTTTTTTGCATTTAAAAATTTGAAAGACAGTTTACCCTGCCAGACCACCCTTGAAACTTCTTTTTACTTTCGAGCTGAAGGAGTTCAAAAATAAAAGTAGCACTGAATATTACTATTTTCTTAAAAAAACCTAATTATAATACCTTTTAAGCTCTTCGAGTCCAAAATTTTAAATTTGTTTAAAAAATGTAATTTCTTAATTTTTCAATTACGATGTCTTTTGAATACGTCTGCTTCATTTCGTGATCACGTCATAATTTGCTTTACAGCATTCAACGTAGTTTCTTCAGTAGAAAATTCGTTAACTATTGTTAACATTTGGTTTGTTCAACGAACAAACCAATCGATTTTCATGCAATTTACAACGATGGACATTGGCTTTTGCGTATACCAGTTGATTATATTTTGAAATTAACGGTTGAATATTTTTAAAAATATTGTCAATTTTGAATCAATAAAGATACCGTTGAAAAATTTTTTTCACAAATCAACCAATATTTATGCTATTTACGGAAATCGATATAATTGTTAGGGAAAAAGATCTTATTAACTTTTAGTGTTAATATGTAGCGTAGTCTGAAATTATTTATAAATACATATTTATGGAAATATTATTTTTAAGAATTCTCAAAATTTACTTGTCGGAATTATTTTAAATATTCAGGCAGCTTAAATTGAGTGAACTACTTTTGAATGTTGCAAACTGCGTTTCGATCAGTAAATTTGTTCAAAAGTTATAAGAGATTTTCACACACACACACAAGCAAACAAGCATACAGACATGATTCAGAAAATAGATAAAATGTATTACTTCAGCTCTAAATCATCGAGATGATGAAAATTTGGTTTTCTAAAATTAGACAGAAAACAGTATCGTCTTAAATTTATGAAAATATTTCAATTTTTTTAGTGGAAAATTGCTATCATTCTCATTCTAGACATGGCCCCGTTACTTATAGTGATCAGTTTTATTATCAAAATTAATTTTATAGGTGACCCATCTCATTAAAGTAATTTTCAATTTCGGATTTCAACCTCGATCGCACGCGTCACTAACTGCCACTGTTTTTTTATTAATTTTAAAATCTCACATACGTATAGAACTGCAGAGAAAATTTGTTGAAAATATGTAATTATTAAGATTTCGTACTTCAAAGGAAAAACGGAGCCCTTACACGATCCCTTCATTGATCGCCTGGCCGTCTGTCAAGACCTTTTATCTCGGGAACGGATAGAGATATTAAATTTAAATTCGCAGATAATACTAAAATGAATTCGAGTGGTAAAAATTCAAGCTTCTGAATTAACTCAATCAAAAAACGGATAATTTCTCGTATATTGTGGTATTTCATTGGTTGACCTAGATTCACGAAATTCGGAACAAAGCAAGGTATCATAGTACAAGTAAAGGGAAAAATTTTAAAATAGCTAATTTGTTATTAGTAACTAACAGTCATATGTCACCATCGAGAATTAAATGAAAATTAAAGGAACTCTAGTAATTTGCTATTTTTTTATTGATAATTTAATTTGACAGTATATTTTTTAACACAATTTAATAATCATAATAGATATTTATGCTCTTAGCTACATTTATGTATACATAATAATGTAAATAAAAATACAAATGGCCTGGGGCTTTAAATAAATCTACTTCGAAATTTAACACAATGAATGAATTATCTCTGAATAATACACTGTGAAAGGGCACAAATTCATTTCAAGAGTTTTCCAATGATGCCATATTTTAATTATAAAACCCATGATATCATATGGATATGCTGAAGATAAGCTATTATTTATTCTCTTAATTATATAGGTTATATCGTATAAAACAAGAATATTTATTTACGAATACAAACTGACATTTGCAGATCTTGATCTAATCCGATGTAGAACATTTTTAAACTTCCGCTATAAAAATTGAAGATTTTCAAAAAAATCGAAAAGTTGAAAATGTATATTTTTTTAAATGAACTAGGAAATTATTTTTGTAAGGAACCGTAACAGTACTTCTTGCACTTATCGGTTTTATTTTTCATAAATAAATAGCGATATGTTATTAAGTAAATACTTTATCTTGTTAAGTAAGTAAATATGTTATTAAGTATTTATCTTTAAAGGGCACTTTAATATTTTTTTCTTTAAATATATTTATATAAAACTCAGTCCATTCTATAAAATGAGACAACATCATTCTAAGTAAATATAAAATTGATTTTTGCGTTAGACTTGTATAACCCATAACATAACTCCCCACTATTGAACATGAGTTTCCTCTAAAATTTTCACGTAACAGTCAAATAGACAGTCAAATATCGATTACGTCCATTGAACGATACTCGATTCGCAAAATCAAAAGGTTTTGCTAATATTTATCGAAATAAGTAAAAAGAAACGCCCTCGTTATGAAAAACGAAAATTGTGGGAGGGTATGGCTCAGCGATTAAAATCTGAAATAAAGAAATTAAGTCGACTTACAGGCTTTCACGTGCGGCGCGCCCAAAGCGACCCCACGGCACCGGTGACGGGGACGTTCGAAAATTATTAAAAACGGATCCAATCGAACGTTCGCCGGCGAGAGCGACGTCGGCCGCGCGATCTCAGCGAAGATTCAGAGCTTATTCGATTATGGTAAAGAGCTTTAACATTGTTCTTACCCGGCGGGAACGGAGACGGCAGCCGCCCAACTTATTGGAAAGCTCGCTCGGCAAAACGCGGATGATGAACTGCGGCACCGGGTAGTTCTAGGATAATATGAAAGATTCGTGTAATATCGCTTCGCTGAAAAATACGTTCCCCGTTTGGGACGAGGAAAAAAATATATGGGTACTGAAAATAGTCGGATTACAGCAAACAAACACAATACGAAGGTTACGTCTACTTGGTAAGACTAAATTCCAGAAAAAAGGCTGGAATGGTAGATAAAATTTCATATCATCCGATAGACACACCAGCACAAAGCGCATGCGAAATGCGAAATTACGTTATGACTCGCAGCTGTGCTTGATTTGTGTACCGTCTTAGGAGCCTGGGAGCGCATTTCATAACTTAAATTTTTTTTAATTTTTGTCTGAATTCAAAAATTTATCTACTGATTTGTGACTTTGTGTTTTCATTTAGAAATCGTGTGAATACTAACTCAAAAACAGATGAAGGTGTTTCGTGCCTAAGTGGTGTGAACGTTTATTGTATTGTACGGACTTGAATGCGTTTTACTTTAGTCAAATTTATATACTTATTTAAATTTTACGAGCGAGTACCACTTTTGCTGAAAAAATTATGCCGAAATATTAATCGAAGCCGTATGTTGAGTATTCTTTGACTTAAAATCATAAGAATTAATACCTTAATACCTAGCGCCAGCATATTTAAAAGTACTTTAAAAGATAGTACAGAATAGTATATAAGTGGCTATGCACGGTTTCCTTTGGTGAATGCAAAAGGAACTTCATTAAATATATATTTTTTTAATTTCATTAATATTTGTGTTACATTTAAAGTTTTGTGTTTTAAAGTTTTGACATGTAAGCATGTGGTGTTTCACCATAATTAACTCAAGTTATTTGAATATACTCGTAATTAACAATTAACACGGAATCGACCTGGATATACATCGTAGGTAACACATCAAAGGTGTTGGAACCATTTTGCGACTAAACACGCCATAATTCTTGTCCCTCATTAGGGTAGCAATCACATAAGCGGCGAAAGCGGACGCGAGCGCTCTGGTTAAAAATTTTTTTCACTGCACGACACGCTTTCTTTTCTTTTTTAAAAATAGGGTATAAATAAAAAAAAAACTCTGAGCTGTGATTAAGTAGCAGGTCAACCACATAACCCTCTGCACTGTTGTGAACATAATATTTTAAAAATTCAGAAATGTGAAAACAATTGCTCGAACTCAAAATTTTAAATTCTTAGGGCTATAGAAAGATCACCTAATTGTTTTTCATTTTTTAAATATTTTTTCAAAGGTATCTTTTGAACAAAGTAACCGATTTCAGTGAGGTTTGCGGTACCTATTCGATGCAGTGTTTTGAATCCAAGTTAGATTTTAAAATCTGATAGGCCTAGGAATCTAAAAATTATAAAAAAAAATTAATAACTTTTGAATATGGATTACTTTTATTCAATTCAATCAGATTTCTCTCAAATTAACATTATACTTACCAAATTTTTTTGAGACTACTTGAAATTTACGTAG
This sequence comes from Eumeta japonica, assembly GCA_005406025.1. Taxonomy (NCBI): domain Eukaryota; kingdom Metazoa; phylum Arthropoda; class Insecta; order Lepidoptera; family Psychidae; genus Eumeta; species Eumeta japonica. Next base: position 127,247 of record BGZK01001513.1, on the reverse strand, counting down.
TCTTTTCGAATGCTGCAAGCCTAATTCCAATCAGTACATTCGCTCAACACACACACCTTCACTTTCTGTGTTTTCACTCTAACGTACTCACACACACTTGGACATCGCAACGAACTTGTATTCCATCTTAGCGGATGACGAAACATGAACGTATAATTCTATTATGATCTTAAAATAAAACAGCATTATACTGTACGACGTTTTTAACACGAACCGATTGTGACGGTAAGTCCTTCGTGCGAGAAACACAAAAGAAACAAATTATTGTTCCTTTTAATGGAGGAAACAGGACTTGTCACAACCGTACGACACATACATCAAAAAATACTACATTCTGATTGCTATGTAACAGTTTATGTCATATATTGTACTGACTATGTTTCGTACATCAAGTAGATATGTTTCGAGGCACACACCGATACCAAATCCAAAGTTAGGCACTCACAACCTTCATCGTACAACGTACTATACGATGAAGGCTAAGCTCACACCTGAGTAATTTGCAAATCGCAAAAAATTATAAATTTCTGAAGTGTCTGAAGAAGGGTTGTCTGAAGTATTTTGAAATTGTTAGCATTGACACCTATCAATCCCGTTATAATTTGTTTTCATTTCTAAATATTTATCGAATATTTGTGTCTATTTGACATGATATGATTAAAAATATTTTCAATTGATCGGTTCCTTAATAAACGGCAACACTGGGTATTTCCGGTTTCAGTAACCGGGCTGCTCCGGGTGACTCCGGGCGGCCATTTGGCATAAGCTAAGGAACGCAGTAGCGCGTGTCTGTAATCACCATGTGAAGAACGAAATAAAAACCTGTTAGATAATACTTTTTGTTGTAATTTATTATTAACAAGTACCTGCAAAGTCTTGTTACTATTTTTAAATTTAAGTTACCTTTTAGAGCCCCTTCCAACGTCTTCTTTTAAACTGACATTTAGCAAAAATTCAATTTTAGAATAAAATTTGCGTTCCACGTTCTCTTTTTAACGGTTGTTCGGGCTAAAACCCATTAAAAGGAGGACATGGAACTCAAATTTTACTTCAAAAGTGACTTTTTTTGTTAAAAGTGAACTTAGAAGGAGATGGTGGAAGAAGCTCTTTATCTAATAAAATGATTTCAACATATAAAATAAATATGTATCCTTTTAGGGTAAATACAGGGTGAATACTTCTAAATGATAAAAATATGTTGTAATTAATAAGCGCTGTAGCATGTGAGCACTTTTTTTGGTATGACCCTAGTACAGTTCTTCTATTCATCATCGGATAGAAAGGATGACATACACGGATCACATTGCTGTTTTTAATAGAAAAGAACACCGTACTTAATATGCGTGATAATTTTAAAATAATATTATTTATAAATAATATGTAATATCTAGTATATAAAAATAATGTTATATTCATATTATCATTTAAGAACTTCTTAAATGATTTAAGTATACGCTGTATTTTTTAAAACAAATATATATAATATTTATATATATAAAACAAATATATATTTTAAACCACCTTAAACAATATTAACAATTACTATAAAACTATAAACCTATAAGTCTTACAATAAGTTAACTCCATTTTCAAATGAATGTTAATGCCGTTCACGACTTCCTTAGTTCCAACAAGAATTATTCACGATATAGTTTAAATAGTCATTAAAAAAAAATGCGTCTTTGGTTTCTTCAGTCTTAAACAATCAAGATCGTTAAATACATCTTTTGTTCTTTGACGTTTTGTTATTTTAAGTCAAACTAAGCTGATTAGCCTTTGTTTTACTTTTCCCAAAAACACGTGTCTTCAGAATTTGCTGAAGACTTTTATTTAGTGACCTTTATTATTTTTCGGCAACTATTATACTTGTTAGAAATGAAATTTAATTAAGCTCTATTCATCGGACTTGATTCTATTATTCTAAGCTTAGTTGCAGAAGTATAAGTCAGCCGTGCACATTGCAGCACGTTTTGACAATCGCCATCGCGTATTGTCAAAGCGTGCAAGAATGTATACGGGACATATCTTTTTAAAGCACTTAATATGAGGTGCATCGGATATGCGTCCGCGATCGCTACCTTTTCCGCGTTCGCCTTCCGCTTGTTAGGGGCCTAACGCTGCGCCGGAGTACCTACAGGGGATTTCGTGCTTACGGACGTCGACAAACGCGAGGCTTAAAGCTCGTCTCTAGTCGTGCATATTAATGAGTGCGGATCGAGCTTCCTACGGCACAAAGCCTATCAGATGCTGCGTTAAGTGCCCACATGTATATTTTACTAGGTATCGATATTGGCTTCGCCGTCATCTGTACTCGAAGACACATACGGTTAAATATCCATTGATTCTCTTAGTTTTTTTTTTATAGAAACTACCGCTTTTGTATCGGAATAAACGATATTTCCATATATTCAAACTTAGAAAGCTGATTAATTTGTCTCGTTACATACCGCTGATAAAAATTAAATAATAACCACGTTAGGTAGCGTGAACAGAAGCGTCCTACTATCGGTACTACTCCTGTAAGAAATTATTCAGCCGGGGCGACATTAGTAAAACAATTTCGCTCCGTTTTGAGGATTCATTAATCTTTGCCACGTTTTCGAGTTTCATAATGATGCCATTAATATCTGGCCGGGTTAAAACGTAGACAATGAACATTGCCTGTTTTGTGTAAAGTATTTCCATTAAAGTAACATCCATCATTTATTTATAATCGGGGCTCAGCGGCATCGGACCCTCCATAAAATCGATATTGTTAAGCTACAAAGTTTAAAAGGCCTTGCATCGGCTTAACTTTTCTTTTGCAGACAGTCGTATCGATGTTTTTTTTAGCTTTTGAAAAGGAAAGGACTTTTAAGATAAATCCCTTACATTGAAACGATACACAGAATGCGAAGAGGGCCACCCTAGCAATAAAAAATAAAACCCCTTGGGAATATTTATGGCGTTATTGTGTTGTCGTGCCGCTGCTGAGATACGTCCTCGTAAAATCTTTTTTATCTCTAATCGACGGGTTTCGGCTTAGGTCCTCCACGCCAGTTCAGGAGCTGCTAACGAGCGTCGTCACCAGCGTGATGGTGACGTCCGGGACACCAACGGATTAATGGAGTCCTGTTCGAGGCACGGAGCGGGCGGTTCCGATCTGTCGTTGGGATCGAACCCAATAGATATAATCTGGTAGGTGACCACTGAATCACCATTGCCGTCGTCAATATGAAATTACTGACAAATTTATTGGAAGATAAAATAAAGAAAAACTTTTAAATGTTTCATGTGCTCAATGCAGATTTTCGTAATGGGTAACGAACCATGAAAAGTTGTCTTGTCGTACTATGAAGTCCTCTACGAAAGACACAGTGTTGGTGCAGTCTTAGAGGTAGCGAACTAAATAATAATACATCATAATAACCATGAATACTTTAATCGACACAAGTTAATATACCATGTTTAAATTTTCTGAAGTAATTTCTATTAGAGTGTTATATTTTCGAACAAGAAATAAAGAAGGTTATATTTTCTAAATATTTTGAATTAAAAAAATGATGTTATTCCGAAAATAAAGAATTTATAATAGAGTCGCTCCCTCTTGAACACAGGGCTTATGTATGAATTCGTCGGGTAACAGACGTGGCGCTCTGCCAATATCCGGGCTCCTATCGAATTTCGGATCGGGGGACATTATCGAATCCTATCAGTAAGAACTGGCTAAGAGGAAATTTTATTTAAGAATTTTCATTTAATTTCTATTTTAATTAGTACGCAAATATTTTTGATACCTAAGGAATAATATAAGACAGTTTAAGTTCCACAAATTACTTGTGTTATTATTATAGCGTATGGTTACGCGATTTAGAATCACGCGTGCTAATGACATTAGTACGCGTGATCAGTTATTTTCTCAAGCATTAGAATACAATTTGTGTAAGTGCAGTGTGTTGAAAATTTATACTAAGACTAGCTTTTGCCCGTGACTCTGCTCATGTAGAGATAGAGTAATGACATTTTTTTTTTATAGGATTTGCGTAAAAATCGTTTTTAGTGAGAGTCAAGTTCCGAAAACACTAACTACACTAAATTTGAAGTCAATCGGACATATAGTGTCGGAGATCTCGCCACGACTCAGTCAGTCAGTCAGTGTTATTTCGTTTATGTATGTAGACAGATAGGTAAAGTACGTTATAAGAAAATAAACAGCACAATGAAAATCGAAGTGTGTACTTTATATTCGTAAAATATTGTCTTTTCCTTTTTCAATGGTGACTTGTTTTTAAAACATTAAAAAAATTAAATTATTACTTTTTAACTTTCAATATTTATATAAATTTTCTTATTTTACACAAATCCTTCTCATTAGCTTCTGCTTGCAACTGATTACCGAGAGAGAATTTTAATATTATACAAACATTTTACCACCTTACTACGGGTTCGTTTCACAAATGTCTGTACACTGAAAAATACGCGAATACATGTTATGTCTTCTAAAGACAAAAGAATTGTAGCTACGTTTTAAATATTCAGATCAAATAAATATTTTGATTGACTCACCAGGCTATTAACTAGCACATCTGAACTCAGGTGTGAAGACTGAACACGGCACAGAGCGTGATGACAAGGTACCAGGTATCCAGGTATCCAGATATTTTTAATAAGCCATACAGGAGCGCAGACCTTGTTCACACTACGACAAACGTAATTTGCGACATCTTGTAACTAAATAGAGCGACAAATTGTGAACGGCTGCCGGTGATAATTGGACGGGGAGGGCTGAAAATAGAATCGAATGACGCAATGTCAAATCGAATCAATACTTCAAAACTAACTGCAGTTGTCGTATCAACTTCACAGCATAGGTAAAGAAGTTGAGGCTAACTTTCTTAAAACTGTATATTCTTTCTGAAAAAATACCAGACAGGTGTAGACTCACATCCTGAAACTTCCGTAAAAATTGAACTACGTATATATTAAGAGTCTCAACGATTTTTGCCTTTTTTTCTGAATTAATTCACTCTGGGTTTCTTGAATTTCATATTTAAATTGGTAGATGATGCAGGTTAGTGAGCATAATCTCTAGTAATGATGTAAATGGGAAAGTGTGTTTGTTGAATGAATGAATGAAGCGAATGACGTATCCTTAGTTTGTTTAGCAATGGTGCATCGGAACAACTTGTATTTTCATATAATTAATGGGTCTGAGAATGACATAGATTAATTTTTTCCGGATATTTTTTTTGTACAATTCCTGTGCGATAGTTATTATAACCACCTAACACTGTAATTAATAAATCAATTTGAATAAAAGGTGGTCTACGGATTGGTTTAATATTGGATTCACCCTTAAGATACAATTTATTCCGTTAAAATACATGCTTTCAGAGGTATTCAAACTTAGCCCAAATTTGTAAGACTTGAAAGAGTTTTAATCGGACTCCTCCTTAGTATAAGCGTGTGCGATGTTTATTTTGGGTATTTTTTCGTTGTAGATGTGACTGTTACATTGTCCAGTGTTTCGATTATAAATACCAATCTAAGCCGACCGATCGCCTTTGATATTTATAGAAATAGGATTCTGTGTTATATAAGGACTTGTTATACATTTTGTTTAAACGACACATTTGCAAACTCACATCGATAAATAATGAATAAATTGTATTTTGGTGTACAGTTCACAGTTTAATACAGTTTGTTACAATCTAACGTGATTAGAACTCGAGACAGTTATTCAATTGCACATTGAACTAGATGTAGAATTGGGGTTGTAATCGAGACTAGAACCAGAAATGAAATCAAAAGTGGTATTGCCATTGAGATTTAGATTGGGACGTAGATCAGTATCGTGAGCGAGATCAGGATCAAAATATAAAACAGAACCGAATCAAAATTTAGATTGCAACCGAGATTGAAATGTAGCCAGCCAGAACAAAATGAAATCACTACAGAAAATAAATCAATCGAAGACGATGAGATTGGAGCAGCGGGTGAAAGCTTGGTACTAAATGCCATCATTTTACGCAGGTTGAGCACACTGCCTTTTTTGTCAGGAAAGGGTTCAATGAAAAGGGTGAGCCGAGTGTTACAGCGCGCTACCCCTCCGGCGATGAATATTAGGAGTTAATTAAAATGAAATAATTACCGGGACTTAATTGGCGAATCATTTTTCGTTCTTTGCGCGCGTGTAACGAAACAACGAAGATCGCGTAATTATGAGCACAAGGCTCCTCGCAAAGTTCGACAAAGCCTTCGCGCCGCCCCTCGCCGCAGGTGTTTGTCCCCGCGGCCCCGATTCGTGTCAATAGTATCCTCGTCAGCAAACAAACGCCGTTTCTCTTGATCTTTATCCCGCAAAGGGCGCCACACTTTGAAGGACTAACGACCCTTTGAAACTGAGCCCGGCGCCGGAGTATCGTTTTACCTGAAGTCTCGGCGAAAGGTCTCTATTTGCGGTATCGAAACACATTTTCGACTAGAAACGATCAACCGAAGCTTTTATTAAATATAGACGTTAAGATTTTTCCCGTTCCTATTTGAATATTCACCCAAATGTTATGAATTTATTTTATTTTTCCGTTCAGGTTTTTTCGTTGGCCTTTACATTGAGACTATTTTTTGCATTCAGACACATTTCATAGTAGAGTCCGGATCTCCTAAGAACGAGGGTTTTATATGTTTTTTAACATTTTGATTTACATTTTCTGAAGCATCAGTATGAATTTTTTGCAGCATATAAAAGAGATAATCGAGCATGTGGACCAATGGAAAGTAGATGGTCACCGCCGCCCATGGACACTCGCAATTCTAAGAAGTCACTAGTGCATTTTGAAATAAGTACACTCTTTTCTTAAAGACCCCATTATTCATTGGAAATAGCGTCATTCCAAATTTTTCATTTACAATTCCAAGAAAATCTTGATTCAAATAGCAAAATAAAATTATTCAAGATTGCAATTCTAAAATCAAACTTGCGTCCCTTGAGTCCTTGACGATAGTGGTAACTTTTAAGTTATTTACACCATTTTTTAATAAAATTAATTTTGTCAGAGAATTTGATATAGAAATATTTTAATGTCAAACATTAGGAATCTTATTATAATTTAGAGTATACAAAAGTTAAAACATGTTTTATAATAATAAAACTCGTATAGATGTCTCGTTTTTATAATATCTAATTAAATTTTGCCATCGCTTTATTCTTACTGGAATGAAGCGATTGCAAAATTTAATCAAGTTACACTGTTTATTAACAATATAACTATTCATTACATTTGTTTACATCGATCGATCTTATTTCAATTAAAACGAAATAGCCCAAATGCGAAACACAAAGAAGTCATTTATATCTTTTTCTTAGCTGGTAGATTTTTTTCGCCGAAAACGAAAATTTACCGCAAGTATTAATAAAGTAGCTTGCTGCTGAATATTTTAGAGGTGCGCGTCATGTGACGCCGGCTTCATTTATCATAGCAACTTCGTCGGGGTCCCCGCGAGCCGACGGAGGGGCGCCGCCGCCGTGCGATTCGCATAATAAAATCTTTCGGCACGCAGGTACATTGGATGTACCGACACCTACAACGCCCTGGGTGGATTTCGCTCGAGATTCTAATAAAGAAAGATCGTGCGTACGCGCGCGCACAAGGACATGGCCTAATAAGGTTTATCTGTAAAAATTGCCTTTGGCAGTCAATTCGTACGGCGTACATGAGGGAATATTAAGACGGCGTATTTTTATTGCGAGGTCCTTTTTTGAGTGTTATTTTTATGGGCCTTTAAAATTGAATTACCATTCATAATGAAAACTCGCACATATAACTCGGTCTAAAATAATAATGTAAGACTTTTGGTTTCTTCGAAATCACGCCCAAAAGATGGGTCTCGGTGCGCATGCGCTTTCTAGTAATTTGTTGTCTATGAAACATGAAGACGTTAAAACATGTCACCTCAACATTTTGGACTGTTTCATTTGTAAGTACTCGTACGCATAAATATTATTTGATTGAAGATAAAGGAATGAAATAATTTTTGTCGATTCAAGATTTTATGAGAATGTTGTGGTTTCCTATTTTTTTATATTACTGTATTTAAAGCCTTTTTATTTGAGTAAGAGTATTTTTTGATAACAATAAAAATATCTAAGTAATAATTGTTTCAATTTGCTAATTAGACAGAGACGGCACTAGTACGTAGTGACATCAATGTTTACTAGCGCCATATAAAATAATGTCAAATTCTGTTTTGTAAGAAATAGGTGGCATAGAGTTTTTAATAGCTTACAAGTTCATTTTTTAATCGATTTTAATTTTCATTTCACTTTTAGTCATCACGTCAAGTCAGCTTACATGTTCATCAACAAATACAATATTTTAATAAATATCAGTAAACCACCATCCAGCTTTTCTTTAGTATCTTTTTCTTAAAAAGCTCGACACTAATGCATTTATAATTATTTATATCATAAAACCAAATATTGTTTTGTTTTAGTTTAATACCTTAAAAACGCGACAGGATTTGGAGAATTTGCATTTAAATAAGTGTGAAAACAAAATTAATTTAATTTTTTTGAATCAACTTAAGTTTAGTTGAAATTTTGTACCACAATTTAAGTCAGGAGTAATATTAATTTTGTTTGTTGTAGAAAATCTGTCAAAGCTAACAGTCGACAATGGATATTTGAACCATAGGTATAACAAAAATCTAATAAAATTATAATTTTTTTTTGAATGAATAAAAAAAAATATGAATAGTAAACCACATTTTACGACATCAATAAGTAGTTTTTTAGAAATATCGCCTATTTGTTGTACCTAAATTAGACAAAAATCACAGATCGAATTAAAGCTAGCCTAAAGAGTTAAATAGAGTATCTACAAGGTACATTTCATCACTGTGTTTAAGGTCAAATTGAGGAGTAACAAAGAAGCGGAACACGAAATCATTCTTTGATCATTTTTCGTTGAATTCGATTAATTATAAACTTTTGTTTTTACTTCGATCACGTAAGCTTCTGATGAATTCTTTCATCTTTTACATGTATTCCTCCTTAAAAGCGATCCAATTTTGCTATTGATTCCTATCATAAAATCGGTTTCGACCTTCACTGCGATCTCAATTCAATTCCTGGTTTCTCTTCTTGTTTTGATGACGGTCCTACTCTCATTTGCAATGTAATACCTATTTTTCCACTCGTAGTTCAGATACCGTTTCATACTTTCCATGCCCACCGCGGTTTCACTACGCATTATGATCCACTTTCCGCTATCGGTTTCAATTTCAGTGCATCTTTTCATTCTCTATATCGATCACAGTTCTGATCTTAGTCCCGTTTCCGATTCGGCTCCTAGTACCCACCCCGCTTTTAAGTTTGTATCCGACTCTATTTGACGTAATAATATATAGTAAAAGTTGATTGTTTCAGTATTTAGATTTAAATAAAAACAAACGAACAATACTTCACTGTTATTTATATGTTTAACCCTACGTCATATCTGTTAAAATAAAACTTAGATGATAATATTTCAGATCTATTCGTTTCAGCATGCCGGATAATTGAAAACCAACAATGGTTACAAATTCGCATTTATACATATATGACCTATGTGTCGGACAAAGGCACTTTATATGCAAAATTTGAGCTTGATTAACTCGACAGCTTTTGCGTATAAAAACAAACAAAGACACGAATTAAAACTTTTTCCTGTTATATTTCGTCCCTGTTTTGTCCAGTAGAAATGGTAAAAGTAAATGTGTAAAATTTGGAATTGGTCGCAGGGCATATCTCTCTTGCCTCATGGACGTACATCAATCTTTTCATTTAAGCTCGTCGGTCTCGGGGGCTTAAAATTTGACCATTTTATAAATATGACACCAATATGGTTTGCATAGGATTTTCTAGGACGACCCTTGTCGACTTTTCCATCACACAGATTCGCTCTATAGATTTGTTTTGTTAATCTACTTTTATTCATCCTTTCCAGATGGACAAACCACCGCAACATACCTCTTTCTACTCTAGTCACTACATCTTCCTTCAAATCACACCGCTCTCTAACATCACTGTTTCTACATCTATCTTTCCAAGACACTCCACACATACTACGCAGCGATCGCATCTTCACTGCATTGATCCTACTTTCATTTTTCTTCTACCATGCCCATCTTTCGCTACTATGTATAAGCGTAGGGATTAGGACCCCGTTATGGATAGCCATGCGCGCTTGTCGTGAAACGCTTTTATTATTTATAATAGCGAGTAAGGTCCCATTCATTTATTTATCGCATTCACTCTCCTTCCAATATCTCTGTTATGTTTACCATCATTCGTAAGCAGACTACCCAGGAATACAAACTCAATCACTTGTTTGACTTTCTCTCTTTCTATAAGTATATCGCATTCAGTTTTGCTTTTGCCCCTTTCAAACACAATCATATTAGTTTTACCGGAATTAAAAATAATGTAAAAGACAATTAGAATTTATGATTACGATGATGATTAAAACACGCCAGTGTAAATGATAAAGTATTATCGGCCAATTAAAAGAAAATCCATAAATAAAAGAGCAAAAAGGAGTTTAGAACGTAACGGCAAATGTATTGCGTATCAGTAAAATAACGTTAATATTTGCATATCACAATTAATTTATTTAAATAAACAGCCCTGAAATATGAATTTTCCAAAACGTAACTACTGACTTCATTGTTTTCACAATTGCGTTTAAGACGTTTCAGTTCCACTTATCACAATAATTTCACAGTCTCTAAGTAGAATGGCCGTGCAGGCTTAAGAGAATTTATAACCGTGTGGCAGTAGCGTTTAATTAAATAGTCACTAACAGAGAACTGCAGCGTAACGAGCTTAGACCATAGACATTTTATCAGCTCAGGCTTTTAAAACTTACTTATGACAATGCAATCTTAAAGGAGCCAGTCATTTGATGTTGACTGACGAGAAGTAGATGAAATTTTACACTGTTGTATGATATAATAATTAAGGCAGCGATTTATGCATGAATACAGCGAGCCAATCGAGATAACTCAAAACGATCGCATCAAGGTTAGAGCTTTCATCGCCGTACGCCCGGCCCTCGGCTGACATAATTTTGACGTCATCATGACTCCGATTCGATCATTTTAAGTTAACGTAATTGGCCCGCTGAACGTTTGCGGGCGCGTCGTGTGCTGCCCGCGCGGCGTGAATCCATTCAAAGGATGATAGAGCGCTCGTAACCACTTATCATAACAATATATGCTCTTCTTTTAATTGTGTATATTTGGTATATCATAAGTCACATTGCAATTCAACTTATTGTAGGTTTCTATTCAAAGATAATTTAAGATCGAATAATAGTTCTATATTAATTCTTCCGTTTAACTGACGCACAAACCCGTCGTTTTACAGATTACTATAAGAAAAAACAACACTACAAATACCAATGCGAACGAAATATCAAACGACAATATTAAATAAAACAGAACCTTATTTTGAGACTACAAGTTACTTTTTTCCCCAGTGGTGTCGCTTCAAGGCATATTTTTAGATTACCGATACCGACAGCGGCCCTTCTACTAATAAAAATAATGTTGTAGTTCTAGACAGATGAAATAGGCAGACATAACATTGCTTAGCTACGGCTGAAGCATAAAAAGGCGGCGGACGAAATATGCACGCACCAATAAAATGAGCTTTATTGAAATGCCTTATAAAATAAAATTAATTTTAGGACACCTGTTTCTGAAACCGAGGTGATGAAGAAGACTAGGAAAACATTTGACAGCAGAATCAGTAGACTATTTAAGTGTGATTGTATGTTTATAACTTGCGCATTTTAGCGAGCTGTGTCTTACTGGGTCGATCCTTGCTTAACATTACTTCGTCCGCCTATTGTATGTCTACGGCTGTACTGACATCTTGTTTTCTTACTTATATTATGTGTTTTATGCGTGTGGGACGAATATTTAATTTTGCTTAATAAAGTTGTGTAATGAAAAGTGGTGGGGGAGACCTGACTGTAAACTTTCTTAATACTTATTTACGTAAATACTCATAAATAAACTTAAAATATCTGCATAAAATAAATAAATTGCATGGTTCTTTTATTTTAACGATGACATAAAATAACTTTCAGAAAATATATTAATATTAAAGTAAAGCCATAAACTTGGGAGTTTTATTTAGATATTATCCAAAGTTTGCCAACAAAACTGTGTAGTTTCAAGATGAAACAACAAAATTTTATGTTTATTAGTTTCGTTAGCAGATTGCCTATTTTTTTTATGGACTAAAAAGATTTTTTTTATTCCACCGAATCTTGGAACTTAAGCGATAGTTCAAATCAGTATATCATTTGACATTTTTTTTTATAAGTTTTGTATTTTGTACTCCTACATAACTGCTATGGCGTATCTATATAGTATTTTAGACCTTGTTCTGACACAATATAAATCAAATTAAAAAAAATTTTTCGAAATTTACTGTATAATTTAAATAGAAAAATATTTGAATGAACGAGTGCAAATAAATGTTAATTTATCGTTAAACATTGTCATTTTCAATTAACTCTTTCTTTGTATTATATAAAATAATAATAATTCAGTGATAATAATTCAATTCAATTCATAAAAGAATGCAATTTTTCATCAATGTTTTCTTATGACATTATAAAAATTATCGTCAGTAAACCGACTTTACAGACAACCAATTTTTTAAATTTCAATCTAATCCCGATTATAATTTAAAATTTTCATAAGTTTGAGTACTCATATGGGATCGGAACATATTTTCCACTTTTTCCTTATAAAAGCAAAGGCGACGATCTGGAAACTCTATATGATTACAATTTTGGAAACGAATGGAAATGAATTTCCAATATTACCGCTAGAGGTCTCGCAGCGCGCTGTACGTCTACGGCCCTTTGCGCTATGACGCGGGAGGTAGTTCACGTGCAATTCACATACGAGCCGCCGCTCCAGCCCCCATCCGCCGGTCGCCTGATTGAAATAGACGTCGCTCGGATAAATTGCATCCATTACGCTTCTGCATTACGTAATAGTTTATCGGTCTCGTATGTGTATCTATACGTGCGGGCACGGAAAGACCTGCCGGTTGAATGTGTGTGTGTGTGTGTGTGAGTGGTCGATTGCGTCACAGCTATGCCGTACACCGTGCAATATGAACGTATTTTTCGTATACTACATTGCTGTGAATACTTTACTATTTATTCGGTCGGGGAAAAATTTTTTTCGTATTTTATAAATAAAAAGTTGAAGTAAAATCTCCTTGGGTGTGCTATTGGTAAAAGTAGCACTAAACTGGGTCAAACGTTTTCAGTTCGGTAATTTTGATGTCAAAGATCGATCTCGCTCCGGTCGACCTGTTACGGATAAAGTCGACGCCGCTTTGGAAAAAGTAGAGCAAGATCGGCACATTAGTTCTTACGACACACCTGAAAAACTGGGAATTGAACAAAAACAGTTTTGGCCCATTTGAAAAAAGCTGTACATATAAAAAGTTCATTACTCGGATACCATACGAGCTCACGGAAAGAAATCAGAGGACTGCCAAAACTACTTGTCTCAGTTTTTTGATCAGAAGTCCCAAAATTTCTACAGCAATGGAATTATGTCACTATCTACAATATGACAAGAAATTGTTGAACGAAATGACATTTATATGAATAAAATATGTCAAAAAAATATTTAGAATTTGTATATAAAATACGAAAAAACTTTTTGCCTTACCTAATATTAGGGTCTTTTCTGTCCATTTATCTGTCTGTCCGACTGTTAAAGGACTCTATTCTATAAATCGTAGTGGCTAGCTGATGACGTCCAGGCCCGGTGTCTTTCAGGTTTTATGTGTTCTAATGCGTAATCGGAATTTGTTCAGTATGACGGGATCCAGATCGTCTTTCGGATCGGGGGACAATTTCTTACGAAATTCTTCTTCAAGCCAGTGCACGTGTAGGGGGTTGTGTGTCAGCAGGGTTCGAAAGGTGGGTCTACCCACTCTAATTCATACCCAGCCTTAGAAATTACAGGCTCATACCCGCCAGTTTTGAGAGTTTTAGGCATTTGCCAGTAGACCTTGTGATTACGGGTTATCTCCTCAATACAAGGCCCCTCCAGTTTTCATTACGGACTTTCTGCAGGCGCTCACCTTAGTCGGAAGATGCGCACGTGGGACTTATTAGCGGATGGGGGATTAGCGTTCGCGGCGCAGGGCTGCGTTTTAAGCTTTCAGCAAATTGTAAAAAACTACGGGTAGCTTGCGACAAACAGAGCTTTTTCCGACCACTGTCGTATTGTGGCTAAGGAAAATCCCTACAGTTGACGAAAATTTTTACAGCATAGTTATCGGTTATTATGACGGATAACTCCAAATCCAAACATTAATAACAAACAGGAGTCGATTCACTGTTATTGCATCTCCTGGAGATAAATTTTCACAATACCCGTTCTGACGATTTTCCAATCAGAAGACGAACACCGACAAATTTTGAATTTCAAAAAAGTTACCTCCGATGTAAACCAACTGACAAGTAACAAATCAGTGTAATGAATGATTGAAGGACATTGACAACAATCAAAACAGATGCTTTTAAATTTCATTCTTTTAACGATCCATGATCGATTAGAATTATAAATGCAAGAATGATACTTTTAGTCAAAACGAATTATGGGACCATCAAAACAACACTGCGACATCTCGTTCAGATAATGTCATCAAATTACCAATTTGCGAGGGAAATTCAAATTTATTAGTAAACATTCATTTAGAGATGTTGTTAAAGGACGACGAAGTAAAAGCTTTCGTAAAGTTTATTGCGTTTGTAACTATCAGTATGGTTGCAGAATATATATGGCTGCGATTCAATACGCATATTTATAGATTTATGAAGTTGCTAAGAGAAAAAATAGAAATATTTGGTGAACAATTTATAAAAAAAATATATGGAAAATTTATATACAAAGCCACGACGACGAAGCAATATCACATTCCGGGCGGGATGACATATTTTTATTTATTTACTTAATTTTTTTTAATACATAGTATAAAGGTATGAAAAATAAACTGTACTCAAACGAAACGTGATTGGGTCGTTATTTATTACGAAGAAGAATAAAATGATGTAAACAGTCGTTAGTAGTAATACAGTCGTACCTTAAGGTGTGTAATGCGTGACTTTCTTGTTGATTTTAATATCTCATAGAATTATCAGTCTGTCTCCAATTTAATTTTAAACGTAGTTTATATAAAATAAAGTTACTCATAGATTTTGTGTTCTACAAAATGTAAAATAACGTTCCTCTGAGTGTAAGATTATGAAAGTCTACAAAGAGCTTGTTCGAAATACAATTGTCGGTTTTTTTTGGATATATTTAACAGCAACGTGTAAGATATATTAGCCTACATATTTTATTTGTAATTCTATAATTATTTGTGAAAAACATAATCTTATAAAAAACCTTATTGCTTGAAGTGATAACTAGATATATAAATGGAAATTTTGAGATTTGAAGAGCCTTCTGTCTTCGGAGTGAAAAAAGTGCTCTATGCCTCGGAGATTTGATAGATAAAACTAAAATACTATCACATGAACTATAAAAAAAAATAAAAGTCGCCTTCAAAAACTGTATAAATAATTGTTAAACATTTTAAACACAAACGGACTCCAAAAACAACTAATTAGTGGTTTTTGGAATTCGTTCCAGCTAAAGCAAGACAAAAGAACATATAATACATAAACATGAACGTGTAACGTAAATATTGAGTCAAAAAGACATCTTCTTCTTCTAAGGAGACACAACTGGATCTGATTTATCTATAGCTGGAATCGACTTCAGAAGCAACTAATTAATTGTTCTTGAAGTCTGTTTAGAAATTATTTAAACAGGTTTTTGAAGGCGGTTTTTTTTTGAATAATTTATGTTGTTGCACATTTTTAAGTTATCAAGTAATTGTAACTCAATAATTCAATTAGCTACTTTAAATGTAAATTAGGCCATAGTCAATAAAATCGATCAGGCATCTCTTTTACTTGTACAGAGCAAGTGGAAAAGCAGATAACGATACCGAATTTATTCGTATTGTTCATTTATAATTGTTCTAGGGTCTTTACATTCATAGTTGGAGTGCAAGTACCAAATTATTTTTATACAAACTACTTGACTATTCTCTACAACATAAAAGTTCTACAATTCGTACAAATTACATTTTTATTCATTTCCACGTTAAATCAATTCACGCTATTGCTACTGCTATCTATTAATTACAAAATTACAGAAATGAATAAAAATATCATGTAGATAGATTACCATGTAATTAATTTTTATTCTGTGTATGTATACCAGGTTTTACTAATAGCCACCAAAGAGTCGTTTTTCTGGCGACAAATGGTAGTATAATCACTTAACTTCTAACGGTTAAACGAGTGCTGTGGTTTCCGTAATCAGCTCGTCAGCGTTATATAATAACAATACGCAAAAATATACATACGCTAAAACTTGAACAATAAGAAAAGAGCTCAAACACACTGTACGTGCCTATAATATTTGAGAGTTTCTCTCAAGTTTCCCGGGATCTCCTCATCAGATCTTGATTTGGTGACTACGAGACCACATCGAGAATATACCCCTTGAAACAAAAAAAAAAACTCAAAATCGGTTCACAATTGACAAAATTATCGCTCAACATACTTAAAAAAATACATACAGACGAACATAGAACCTTTTCCTTTTTTGAAGTGGGTTTAAAACTGTTGCAGTGAACAAGACAATAGAAGTAAAGAATAAAATTAGTTTAGAATATTTAGTTCATTTTTATTCATTTACAACTTTTAGATGCTGATAGAAAGTAATAAATTAGTCTAAAATTTTGAAAGTTGTTTAATCCAATGATTAGTTATTATTGTAATAGCGATTTTATAAGCTTAACAAAATTTTGGAGTTTGTTATTATAGTATAACATAATATGAAAAAACTCAGTGTTATCTTTTTGCATTTATTTTCTTATGTACTTTAAAGTTAGCTTATTAGTTTTAAATAATGGGCTCTATTCATTCGGAAACACATACCTCATAGGGATCCAAATACTGAATTAATCTGGAACAGTGCTATGTTAATAAACTGCGCATTAATTTGACTTGGCAACGATTTTATACCTTAATTTTATCCATAACCTATATATATTTTATTCGTCACCCCTCGTCTTTCTTCTTTGCTTTAGCATTATAAAGTCTAAATACTACATTATAGTATTTATATAAGCTGACGTGGAGGATTCTCATAATTAATTTCATAAACTGAACAATTTCCTTTTGTAATTTTTACCAAAAGAACGATAAAAATAATTTTTCACTCTATTTATCTGAAAAAAAAAAGAAAAATCATACGAATAATTTTAAGCTTTGAATTTTAAAAACATATAAAATAAAGTGTGCATAGTGGGCCAATCGCACGTAGAAATGAATGGGGAACCAATAGGTAAGCATTGTATTAGTAATAAGAATCAGATAAAACGAAAGGTCATAGTGAATAATACAATAATATTCCGACCTTTGATTTGTATCATTCCCTTAGAATATTGTCTACGACTATGATGTGATGGATTTGGTAGCTGTGATGAATTCAAATTACTATGAAACGTGGGTGTGCATCGTAACGGGGGTGAGGCGTTTTTTATATATATAATACTTTCGACTGACATATATTAAAACATTGCTATTTGATGTATTGCATATTAACACTAACTCACAGGCGTGAGTTACAGTGTTAATATGCATGTCAAAAAACGACACGCATTGAAGCTCAATAGGTTTCGTTTTCTGATTATCATTAAGCTCATGTGGTATATAATTAAGAGTTTTTTTTTTCAATTTTAGCAATTCGGCGCAAGTGACTCAAAATAGTTTTTATGAGTACACGAAACTCAAATGCTAATCCGCTTTGAGATGAAATCGCTGTCACTGTATTCTTCAATTCGATTTTTAAGTACTTACTGTGTATTAGTAGTTTTCACCCTGTACAGTTATTGACAGCGGAAATTGTCGCATTGTCCGATAAAGGAGTTCATATCAAAAAATGGCGCGAACTTTTGGAATTGCCATTATTGAACGTGCCAACGCGTCGATTACTACGTAGAACAGACAAAACCAGAAGCCGAACCGATTATGAAAATTGAATGAGATGACTTTAAATGACGTCAATTTAATCGGTCGCCAAATAAAAATATTCAAATTCAAAGTGACCAGTATGCGGAAACGGCTACGTCCCATATAAACCGCTAATAATTATGATAATATATAAAAAAAGACTTATTGCATTAAGACTGTAGTAGCCTACTTAGGCCAGGTCTGCTATGGCTTTTAAGATATTTCATTTATTAAAAAAAACATTGTCTATTGTGTTGACATATTTCTATATAAGCAGGATTTCATTTCATTAGGCGACTTGATTAAAATGCACATTCAAAAGAGTAAGCACGTATATAATACAAAATGTTAACGGAAAATTCTGCATGTGTATGAAAAATATAAAAATGTATAATTTCTATCTCACAATACTCTAAAGCTATGTATAGTTCGATGCCTTCGACACCTGTAAAATCTCGATTCAAGGACAAGTAGGTATCTCTATCTAGGTTAGGTCTTATTAATGGCTCTACCTGCCGCCTGACGGAGACGGATGAGGGGTCCGTGACCCTCAGATGACCTATTTACACCACTCTGCCGTCGGTTACTATTCCAAGTGCCCGCGGGCCGGTCGATTCGCGATCGTGTGTCAATTATTTCTCGATATAAGTTTGGGAGAGAAACTATTTCTCTTTTTATTTTCGTACAACAACACGATAGGTGAACGATCGTGATCGTGCAAGACGTCGCTTTTGAATTTAATTCCAGAGACGTAGTCTATTGAAAAAGGAATGTAAAACAATAAAAAAAATAGTTGAGTTGACATGAAAAGTACATAACTTACCCCTTTTTTGAGTTCAAAAAGCTTCTTTATCTACCTACATACATAAAAAAATTCGAGCTTGAGGAGAAAAAAAGCAAGTAAAACTTTTTTGAATGTCCTGAACTCAATCTTAACGAATACGAGTAGATTAAGTTAAAACTCTTTGACAAAGAAAAAAAACATTTTCCTCTAGCAATATGTCTCCATTGCATTATTCCATTTTGATGGTCTTTGTCGCATGTGAAAAAAATATGGAGTTAATCCTTAATACAAATTGAAGAATTGTAAAAAAAAAGTTGATCCTTGCGAAGATATGTAGCATCTTTGTGCATGTGGAGTGCCCTGAAAAACAATTCAACCTCATTCCTACTGCTGATTTCCGTCACCGTTCCGCTCGCTGGAAATACCGTCAGTATACGATCTTGATGGCTGGCATTTCACCATTTTCATGCACGGTTTTCTGATATGTACTGTAAAACTTTGGAATGGTTTGCCATCATCGGTATTCTCAATCAACTTAGATAAGAGATCTTTAAAAAAAACGCGTATTCCTTTTTAAATGGCCGCCAATGCATTAGTAATTTTCCTGGCTGACTGTGAGAGGTTTCGTGGTACCTGGTATTTGAAAGAGATAGAAAAAAATAAAAAGAGAGAGGGAGTCGCTGAGAGTCTAACGGAGGG
The DNA here is from genome assembly GCA_005406025.1 of Eumeta japonica. Taxonomy (NCBI): domain Eukaryota; kingdom Metazoa; phylum Arthropoda; class Insecta; order Lepidoptera; family Psychidae; genus Eumeta; species Eumeta japonica. The sequence goes on along the minus strand of BGZK01001513.1, from coordinate 107,627 downwards.
GCATGATGCTTTTTTCTTACGTGACGATTTCCATCAAATCAAATCTCCGAGAAGCTGCATTAAATAATGTCGTTCGATAAAGTTAAAAGAAAAATGTTTGTGTAGTTATGTACGCAGCATTGATTTATAAACAAGAGAAGAAGATGTACAGTCCCGCGCTTGAAACTGACGCGGTAAATAAGTGCTACAACAGACAGTTTAGTACTCATTATATCCACAGTAGTTTTGTCGCAACTTCCGTTATGACGTCAAAGTGTTCTGTTGAAAAACGCAAAAATAACACGTAAAAATCAATGAAAAAGTATGATATTTCTTATTTTCGATAAGAAAAATTTAGTTTATTTATAAAAGGTGATTAATCAGGGATTATAATGAGTATTTCATGAGAATTTTGTATTTCTTCATTTAAAGTAGCATCAAAAGCCGACATATAAACCGAATTCAAAGCAACTAAGCAACACCGGTCTCGTATATCTTGCGTTATCACATACATTATTCGATCGCTTAACTATAAAGACTGTTCTCACACTAATAGAGTAGCGTAATTTGTAAATTTTTGTTAAAGAAATTTATGATTATTATATTTGAATTTGTTTTCCTAAAAAAATATATATAAGTATTATCTTTAAAAAGATGTTACTGTTTAATTAATCTCCACCTTATTTTGTTATATGAATACAAGAAAGTCTTAAATTTTATACATCTTTGAAATTATCAAGTCATTTCGTATATATTTTCACCGACATTATGAAATGAAAGGATCATATTAACTTTAATCCTAGGTGATTACCACATTAAACTTTATATATGAAGAAAAATATACTATGATTATTTTCATACATTCAATCAAAAAACAATAATAAAGTTTTAAAATGACATTAAACCTCTCTATTACTCTCTTGTTTTAGAACAATACGTGTAAATTGTAAAAAAAATAGGGATTATTGTGTTCCAGTAACAAAATGATCATTACTTGTCGCCTATTTGCATTTAAAAATGAACCTTATGTTATGATATTTCAGTTGAAATGTCAGATTATAAATAATATCCCTTTCTGTCTTTCTTTTTGTCATTGCAAAATGGTATCGTAAAATGTGAAACAGAGACATCATGTACACTTTAAGCCATTTTTCGACGTGGAAATAGTAAGCGAATGTGTATCTTTTCTTTTTTGTACATGCGTGTACGCCCACAAGAAGTTATTGATTTTGGCATGAACAAACAGCATTTGTAGTGTAAAATATCAGTTTTCGGAAATAGTTCGGAAATATATATATGTATATATTACGATTCAATATCTGTTATGTTTACAATACCTGCTAACCACTTTTTTGCAATGAACGACTCTGAATTATACGCTACATACATGTGCAATGGATGTACAATAGAGCAGGATTAGTATGTGCTTTTTATGCACCACTTGGTTAACCTCAGATCGTAATAATTTTGTCTGTCCGTTTTGTCCGCGCGACACATGCTAAGTGTACACTATTTGATCTAACTTAGTATACAAACATAAACATAACTTCAAAAATCAATTAAATCTGATTCGCTCTATGTTTCTAAAAACCTGTTAAAACTTTTCGTCCCAGCTTTTTTAGAATGGAACCCGAAGAGTGCGAGACTGCTTAGACCGGTTTTCCGAGGTATATACAGTGGAATCTCAATAACTCGTACCTAGTTAAGTCGAAATCGTCAGTAAGTCAAAAAAAATGCCATTCCCTTCCGATGAACCCCTAAATACGCGGTATCTCGAATTATTTAGACTTTGTAACTCGAACAAAATGTTATTTCCCTACTAAGTATTGATAATATATATTTATATTCTATAACTCGAATTTCAAAAAGGAGACTCCGTAAGTCGTAGTTGGTAAAATATAATGACGTATTACTTGGAACTCTTCGATATAATAGCAATAAATTCCAAAATGAATGTTCGGGTTCGGGGCTTCTAATCTATTGTTTTTGTCTTGTACACGTGCAATGAATGAATACATCCATGAAACTTTCTAAGTAACACAGCTGTGAACGTTATGTCTGTTCCTTGTCGACACAGTCATATGTATCTCGAAGTTCTTGTTAAGTCGAAAACTCATTAACTCCATTTTTTTTGCATTTCCCTTGACATTCGAGTTATTGAGATTCCACTGTATTTCTTAAACAATACTATTAAAGACAGATCATATCTATGAAAAACCGACCAATGCACATCGGACTTAAATTTAAGATTCCATAGCAAGTACCATATAGCAATTAATAACTTATTAGCAGTTAATAATTAGGCACTATATCTATTTAACTAAAGCAATGAATGTGTGACTTACGAACACGTGAATCGAGATGGTGAAATTATCAGGCATCTGTCTTTGCTATTTGGCTACTGGACTATTGTACATTATTTGTAACATCAATATACGTATCCCTTCGCAACATTTCCTACGTAGGGCACATCTGCGTTGAACGTTTTCTACGTGGCGTACGCACGGCAAGTCGTTATAAGAAGAAATCGTTTCGGAGTGCGCGGGTCGGCTCTTCCGTTGACCCTACGATTATCGATGATCTCTCGTGAGCGTCTGTATTGAGGGGTAAATGACGTTAAATAAATAACAATAAATACAATGCACAGAGCTTTGCTCTGTGTCTTTCAAGTGTGCCGTCAGACTATTTGAACTTTCCATGGAGAATGTTGTTTACTTTAATTTCTAAAAATAAATATATAGATATGTAACATGTAATACATACACTATGTAATATTCAGAATTTCCTGCTATATGCACTCACGTCAATACGTATATTGTCACGTATTCCCATCATTAACGAGGCATAGGGGCAGAGAAACTGCTGTCGAGAATGTTACATCAAGCTTGATGGTATCTTCGTACCACATCTAATAGCATAGTCAAAATGCTATTATTTCAAAATTCTACGAGATGGTGTTAAAAAGCAACTTTTTATAACATATTATTTTAGTCGCGTTTTCCCAAAGGAGACACCTATATAGACAAGTAAATTTTATCAGAGTACAAATTTTCATCGAAATCGTCAGAACTGTTTCCAATACATCAATGCGCAAATTTGTATATAAACGAGAGCTGCTCACTTAACGTAATAAGATCTAAGGGCATTCACACACCGATAGCATCCCTACGTCGGCCGGTCGCATTCGATGAAGCTGTAAAGGCCCCCTGTACCAGCAGCACGGCTCGAATCAGGAGGATTTCAGCGACTTCAATGCCACACTATCGGCGTGTACAGGAAATGTGTTTTCTGTCCCTCGCCGCCGTGTCAAGTATAACAAGAAATAGAAAAATCGACGCAGATAAATAGTAAATAAAACGAGCAGTGTCATTCTATTCGATAGCGATAGGACAACTTCAGTTTTTGCTATTCTTGTATATTTTTTTTAGATACAGTTTAATGTTGAAGTTATCGTTACAACAATTGCTCACGCCGCTGCAGAACCCTAAACAAACACACTTTTAGCGGAGTCTAAAACATATGCGATGACTCTATGCGGGTGCCGTAATTTAGAGGTTTCAGTGGCCGACTATAAATAAATCGATTGTGGTATCGGAGGTCATTGTATGTTTATTTTTTGTTATAATCTTGTGTCGTAAATAACGACTCAAACAGTCGCAGGTAAATCTAACAAGTGTTATTATAATATCGGGTGTATCGACTTGTTTATACAGTTTATAAGTGTAAGTTAAAAGTTCGACTGGATTTTATTAATAATGTGAACACAGCATTTCAATCACAATGACAATTGTTATTGAAAATTATGAGACTTTCCATAAGACATGTAAAATAAAGTTTCCTATTTAAATATTTCATTATTTTCTATAAAATAACATTCTCAAAAGTAGTTTATAAACTAACAACACATTTTCTATAAATACTACTGTTGCCCGTGACTTCGTTCGTGTGGTGTTTATGATATTTCATAATGAAGAACGAAGGACAACTTTTAAGTCTTTTTAAAATGTTGTTATATTTAACAACGTTTTAAAACGTTTGTGTCCTAAACTAAGCGGTATATTACCGTTAATAAAAGACAAAAAGTTTTGTTCAAATTGGTTTTAAATGATGCTTGAACAAACAAACAGACAAATACATAGACAAACATGCAGATAATTTTAAAAAGCAGTTGCTTTAGAGGTCTGCATTATGTATATAATACATACTGCTTACTTTTTTCATAAAATATCTAATAGACAGATTTATTTTCCTTCTGATTTTATTAGGTATATGTACAGGTTGTCAGCTTACATTATGCCTACATTACGTTTAGTAGAGCTGCACGTGGGTGACCGAGCTTTGCTCGAAGTATTATGTTTGTAAAATCGTATTTTACATGAAAATTTGCATTCATAATTATTGTGAATGCAGACTATTAAAATGAAATTAAATAAACACTTCATGAAGACACTTAGTTCATCACTCTATTTGAGATAATCTGTGATATTGTAGTTTTACTTTACAGATTGCTTCCTATAACATCATCTCACAAAATTTTGAATTACCTCAAAATTTTACGAGATTTTGCTATGTGACATTGTCAGCATGTGAACAGATAGTAATCGATTTAAAATATTTTTTTTGTAAAATCACGTTTTTCAGGAAAGAAACCTATACACATAAACTGAAAAAAAACTGTGTAATAGTATAACTATTACACAGCGATTAAAATCATTAGGACCATTCCAAGATCGCGATGCATATACATACAAGAATTGCGCACTTAAAGTAATAAGATAAAGTAATAATAAGATAGTAATAAAGTACTAAATATATTTTTGGATTATGTAATAACGAAATGTAACAAAATTTTTATATAGTTTTTAATGCAAGTACAGCACGCTCGGAAGATCTTGACCGGGCTGAAGTTGAAGCGAGTGCGAGTTCGCGCCGGTACACTTAACAAAAAACCTATTTTGATTTCATATTAATTATAAACAATAAAAAAAACAAACGCGGGCGGCAGGGGGCGACGGCAAGCACTTACACCAATCTCCTCATAACGCAAACTTTCCGCCGAGACCCAATTGTAGTTATTGCGACGCAACTCGCGGCTAAATTCAACCCGTCCAGATGATTCGGGCATACTGTACCTCAAAAATTACAACACATTCATTAGGACCGTTTTTCTTTCGCACGCACCCACATACACACCCACCCCACACAAACACATTACACACGCGCGCGCGCACATATATATACATTAGGTTAGGGAAAAAGTTTTTTCCTATTTTGTCAGTAAAAAGTCGGTGTAATATCTTTTTGGTTTTGTGTTACGTTTCTGACTAGTTTTGATACTTTAGTATTTTTGCTTTGCTAATGGATTCTTGGCAATTATTCTAAAAGTTGTTATACAAAATTTAACACGATATAACTATACAGATTTGGCACGAAAGGTACCTGGAAATTGGATCTAATTAATTGGCGGTTCACATATATAAAAAAATCATTAATACTTATTTATGTGTTTGATGTCTGTTAATCCTCTCGATTTAATATCAAATTCGTAGGTCAATCAATATTAATTTGCATTCATATTGAAATAATAGTTTCAAGGGTCAGCGGTGATTTGCATATTACTGCATATCGCAGGCAAGCGACTAGTCAAGAATTTCCGCGAAGTAACACTCAACACAATAGAATATAACTAGTATACATTTTCAAAAGTTTCTTTGAAATGCTCACACTTATACCGCATACGTCGATCTCCAGTAATTGTCTTTCTTCGGTTTTTCTTTTATCGGTCAAAATCAATCCAATATTAAAATTTGACTTTTGAACCTTGTATATTTGGTCGACTGCTTATGTGTATAAAGTAGATAACTGTGGTTGCAAATCATTGAGAAAAGCGTCTACGAAAGCCAAATGGACATGTAATCCTAAGTGTTCTTTTTGTACAATTTGAATTTGCAACACTAATAACTATACGAATCGTATAAAATGTAAAAATAAAATAAAAGCTCGTGGTGAAATCTCTTATCAGATAGCATTAATAGAACATGAAGAATGGGCTGTTGTTTCTACTATTTAATAGACTACGAGGTGTCACGATTAGTCACATTAAATGCCGTCAAAATTCGAAACAGTACGAAGTTAAACCGAAGCCACCAACTATTAAGCTTCATAACTAATAATTTGTATAAATTAATCTACCCCATTATAAACCTTCAACGCTAAATAAATCATTTTCAGGCGCCAAAAGCGCCATTCATATTTCATGACTTAGGGACGTACTTTCAGCGTTCGCTTCGGTTGTTGACTGTTACAGTTTGTTTTGTTACGCCGTTGCGCCGGCTCTTGTTGTGACTTCGATAACGGAATTAAAACGAAATAAATCCCAGCGATTTATGGCGCAATCGACCCAGTCGTTGCCGACTCTAAAAACATTTATTGATTCCTCATGATTGCCTGAACTTTTATCAGCTCGGCAATCCGTTGCTATGCGAAAATTTCTAATCATTTAATGGTAAATAATATCATTGTATATATAGGTTGCATTGTGTGTATATCTTTTGATATAATAAACTTTTCTTATCATCAATATTTATAATAAAAAAAACATATTATGATAAAAACGGAACTTGTACACCTTTATGAGAGAGTTTTAAACTATAAGAACATGATAAAAAATTCAGAAACCAAACCAAAATACCTCGTGTCCAAAGTAAAGTGGTTTTGCTTTACATTGGACACAAGATATTACGCTCATTTGTTTTTTTTTTTAACAAGTAAATGAATCATTGAAATAGTTGATAAAAAACTAAGCTTAAATTATTAAAGATAATAAATAATGTCCTAGACGCAATAATTAATTAATCATTTCAGCTTTTTGTTTTTGTCGTAGTATTTAACTTATACTTCTAATCATGACCTGAAGATCTGGATACTCTGGCTGTTTCAACAATACGCTGGTCTGGTATTAAAAGCACAGCAGGAAAGTAAGAAAAAAAAAAAAAAAGGGAGAGCGCGTCTGGCGTTACTTAACATTTTAATCTGCAAACGTGAATACTAAATGCAAAGTATTCATTCAAAAGAATGTTAAACGATTAAAGCTGATACACATCTGCGTCTGGTGTATCTTTAACTGACATGAACTACAAAAATAAAACCTAAATATTTTGTCTAATAAGATTTTAGAGGTTTTTTTTTGTAAAAGTTACTCTATTTAACATTAATTAGTTATTGGTTATTTAAAATTAATTTAGGTTTTGGTAATGACTTAAGATAATTCTAAATGTGTGTAGATATAATAAATGGGCCAGACCGCCGCCTTTAGTTTTGTATGGAAAAGCAGAAAATTAGTTACGATCAATCATTATGACGACGGATGATCTGTCAATTCGATTTTTTGACTTTCCAAAAACCGAGTTGTTTCGGCCGACGTGTGACAGTTAGCATTGTCATGATGAAGAATGATCCTGCATTGTCGGTTGTTGTTTCTTATTTCTACAAAGACTTCTGGCAAACACTCCGAATCAATAGTTTTACGATATCTAGTAGCACTGTAACAAGTCAATTTATACTGAAAAAACAGGCAACCATTTGCTTTAAAGTGGTTTTGGCATGAATCATTTTTTTTGGTATGGGCTCGTCTTGGAACAACTACGCTGTTGAATATTATTTAGTTTCAAGGTCATACGCATGAATCCAAGGTTCACCACCTGTGTAGATATTATCAACAACTTTTGACGCACCATGATTGTATTCTTGAAATGAAAATTTCTTTAGCGGCGCTTGGCACTTTTTTTAGATGAGTAAAAATTGTTAAACTTGCGTCAGATCCGTAGCCTGATCGAAAAAGCGTAAGACAGATGGAGAGGGGGCAATAGTTTGTACTACAGCCTGCTACGCGCATCCACAGTAGTGTTGTAGCAATCGAATCCTAAGATTCGATTTTTTACAATCGAGTACAATCAAAGCTATACAATCGATTCCACCTATTAATCGTTTGCAAACAATCGCTTAATCGAAAATTCGATTAACTTTACGGCAAAAACAGTTTTTTTTCCTCAATCCACTTTATAGTTGTACAATCGAAATTGTTACAATCGATTGTAAAAATTGATTTTCGTAATTTTTAGGGCCAGTTTTTCAATCTAAGATTTAATTTTATCCAAGATCAAATTATTATTGTCATTATATCTATGCATAGATTAAAATATATTACTTTAGTCTCTAAAATATATTTTTATATGTATATAAAATATATTATGAGTGTGAATGTAGCAGACAACTGATTTATGTAAATTTTTAAATTAAGTTAAATTTAATGGAGGTAATATTTATTCTTATGACGCATCTGCACTGTTTGCTTGACAAAAAAAAATTGGGAAAACGTTTGATGGTTTTCCGATGATTTTAAGTGGAGATTTCAACATAAACTTTACAGACGGTAAAAATCAACCATTAGTTGAATTTTTAAATAATGTATTTAGGTTAAAGATGTCAAATGATCGTAGTCTTAACACAACGAAATACAAAACTACTATTGATGTGGTCTTTACATTTAAATAGATTCGAATCAAAATTGTTCGTTTCTTACTTCAGCTGCCATAAACCTATTATATCACTTTTAGAGATTGGCGATGATGATGCTGGTATTGATGATGGTGAAAGATTCGTTGAAATTATGAGTGAAAGTTGATTTTTCTGAGCAATAAACTTTTTGAACTAAAATAATTATAATAGTTCTGTAGTGTTAAATTTTTTATGTAATATAAATTGTCATGTTTGTCTATGATATCGCAATAAATGAATATTGTATTTTATAACATGTTTTATTATTTTTTTGCATCAAATGACACAAGCCTGTTTTTGATCAATGCTCGAATTGTACGGAATCCAACGCAAAAAAATTTTCGCTTTAATATCTTATGTATTCTCCTCATGAATATGCCCAGGGACGCCTTTATCTCATGATATGTAACATGACCATTTTGCCTTATTGGTTCTCGATATTTTGTGTTACAACAACCGATTTAGGGCGACCGTCATTAAATTCGTCCGTGAGCATAGACCACCCACGCATAAACTCACTAAATCAGTGATACACAGTGGTTTTCGTTGGTGTTTCGTCCCTAAAAATTGAAGTGAGTTGATCAATACTCTATTTTTGAATTAGCCCACGCCGAAAATTGTAATAAATCATCGCAAGAAAACTTTCACGAGTTGAAAGACATGAGTTCCTTGGTGATAACGACACGCAATTTTCAATATAACACCACAATGGTAAAACAGTTGACAGTTACCTGAAACAAACTGTGTTCTACAGCCAAGGAATTCCAGTTTTAAATATTGTAATTAATTTTTAACTATTGTCCCTTGTGTGGCCAGTTCCGGATACATCAATAGCAGTCCTCGTATATATCATGGTACAGTACTGGCTGTACCGGTAGAGAAATCTGTCGCTGCATAGTGAGTAAGAATAAACTGGAAGTTCTGTTGAATACGATTCAATTCAGTAACGCAGAAACAAGAGAACCACGACGTGAAATGGACTTGTCTAATACTATTCCAGGACTGTTTCAGTTTTTTTACACAGAAATCACAAGATTCGATTGGAATTTGTTTATCTTAACCAGTTTCCGAAATCCACTCTCACATAAATAGGTTGTCACGAAAGACAAAAGAACTTTTACCGCTTTACATGTAAGCTCCTGAGATGGTTCCTGTCTTTTGATCTTAATCCTGATTTTCATTGCTTAGTTGCGCGTGCGCGGTCATGCTCTTTACAACTATAGCAAATCAAGTAAGCCGCCGCCACTACATAGTTTTTGTCGCGTACCTCCTATGATTAACTGGCATACCCCACACTTTGAGAAACGCTGCCATAGATCAACTTGACGAAAGGGGTCACTCCGCTAATGGTCCAGCAAGGAAAGAGCTTAATTTCAAACCGGCGCTACACGGCGCCTGACCCTAGCGTAAAACTCTCTGAACTTGTAAAACACAAAAGAATCAGATGTTTTATATATTCGTACAGACGGGACATAGTTTTGTGTAGGCTGAGAAATCATTTAATACTCTGATTTTTTTTTTGTTTCGTAGGAGATCAATTTTGATGACAAGCGATTCACTAGTCCATGTGAAGCAAAATAGCAAAACAGTTAAATTTATTTTTGAAATTTAAATATTATATCATTATAAAAATTGGACTCTAAATATCTCTTTTACATATCATTATGTAATGTTGTAAATTTAATATTATTAACCAGAATAATTATATTATTCTGGTTAATAATATTAACCAGATCTGGTTAATAATATATAATCTATGGCTGTCACTAAGGTTCCCATGAACTATATCCGGTAAAATTATTTTTAACAAAGACCAGTGATCTGCGTTGTTTCATTTGAATCACTACTTAATTTTAAACGGCCTTACAGGATTTATCACAATAAGCATTCTAGTAAAAAACGCATGTTAACAAAAATGTTATCGAATGTCTATCAATCAAACAAATTCAAAGATTAAAATTAAAGATCCAAACGTTGTAAAATAAGAAAATATACAATAAAACTTTATTTTACATGAACTATTTATTATCCATGGGTGCGTAGTTAGTCGATTTACAATTCTGCATATGTCAATTTTTTTTGCCTGCCAAAATATGTAGTGAAGACCTATGGAAGTGCAAAAGCGATTTAAATTTCAATATACATTTTGAGCGGACAAAGCGAAAAAATTTGTAATCTACACCAATAGACAAACCATAAGCAACAAGTCTCTCAATCAAACCGATACGAGTAAGCGTAACCAAGTAAAAGACACGGGAGATCAAAGTTTGGCATAGAAACCAACGTCCAATTTATAACATTTCTATTTTAATATATTTGCAAAGTACATATTTTGATATTTACATTTGTAGAAATAAATAAACAGTATGATGTATTTGATATTTCATGAGGTCGGATTAAAACCTCTCTCGTTATATGAAATTCGTGTTAGCTTAAGTGGATTACCCTATACAAGCTTTATATTCAGTTTAGGTAAAATACACCCACTTACTATTTGCAGTTAACCAATGGTAGTACACTTCAAAGAGGCCGTTTTCGTGTTTGTTTTCTTCTTCAGGCGCGTTTTTGCATTTAAGTGTATGCCATTATCGCACTATATAGTCAGTAGCAGGTTTTTCGCATTTTTGATGCCGCCATTATCAAGTGACTTTAACACTATCACAGGCTATATATGCAGTGATTCTTTTGCAGCCAATAAATGCGCGGCAAAAAATTACAGTACTGTTTCATGCTGTTTCAAGAAGAGATGGAGCGATGCGTTCTTTCATCTAAATTTTCCCGTGAATATTGCACGTTTTACATTAAAACGAACCTAATTTCAATATATTATCTTAATATATGATGTTTCATGATAATTTTTTTTTCTTTCCTATATTTGATAAGGCTTTAGTCCTTATGAACATGTTTGCCTTGTATTTCTTTTTATCATTTACTACAATATTTACATTGTAAACTATTTCTTACCTGATACCATAAATCTATGTATACATTTAAATACAAAGTTTGCATATTCAGATCTGGGATAAGTCAAAACAGTTTGAACTTGTTCCGGACATAAACCCCCTGAATCTATGACTCACATTACAATGCTTGAAGCGTATATGGTGTTGTTGTGACAGGTTTATTTACCCCATACTGCTGCGTCATACCCTGCCACAATCTTTCTATTCCAAGTCTTCACGCTGACCTGGTGCGGGCCGGAGGCCGGTGACGACCGTCACCAACATGCAGGCTTATCGAGTTCTCCGAGGCACGGAGCGAGCGGTTCAATTTACCCCAAGTTCGAAACTAATTCGTACCGATTCTCCCGTGAACAGAATCGAATATCATAAGAGAAATTACGCAAAAACTTCATATATGTAAAAATATCTTTACGCAGATAGCGTAAACGGCCAACAAAAAAGTGGTCGTGCAGCGGGCACGATTGGCCGCTTAGCGCCGCATACGTCTCGTGACGGCCGTCGACTTTGTGCGGCCGAATAATGGAAATGGATGGATACGGGGACGCGGCGGGTTATCCCTTTAGGGAGCGTGACGTGCGCCCGCCCTACTCGTAAAAAAGAGGTGGCCGCGATAAAAGTTGAACACAAATATATTATGACTGATAACCGAGAAGATCGGGTGTTTGTTGTCTTTTGTGAGGTCCGAACTGTGTGGGAAGAGACGGAAATTGGCGCATCAAAACTTTGAGGAGCTTGCGGTCGAAGAGGACTTGTATTTGACGGTATTTCTGCTTTTCAAATAAGCGGCTTAACGTAACATAACCTCGCGTCTCTTTTCTCAGAGAGGTGGTTAGAGACCAAATTTATCCATTTTTGATATATGATCTTTATATACAATTTAAGTTTCTGAGAGAGTATATAGGTGTATAGGTATCTATCATATCTTTATAATGCCACATTCACCGCATGTGCCCTGTAAGTATACATGTAGGTATATATGCATACATAGGTGTACCTATATGCAACAGTGAATAGCAGTTGTTGGTGAATAACTACACGCGTAAAATTTGTGTATAATATGAATAAACAAAGTGCATTAATTAACGAAGAAAGTGATGAAAAACTTGAATTAATATCAAAATACTGCATAAATAAATAAATAATTATAATTGCATAAGTTGATAAAAATGCTATGCAATAGCTTTTTTGTTATACTTTAAACGTCGAAACACCTCGACTTGGAAATATGTTTTTAAATTATTTTGTGACAAGATGAAAATTTATAATTTAACTATATGTAAGTTATAAATGATATTGATTCGTCCCATTTTAGTACAAAGACGTGTCACGCGAAAACAGGCGCTGTCAGCGCGTGGGTGCTAACGGCGCCTGTTCTCGCGAGCCGCTCTTATTAGCTAGGTAATAGTTACCTGCTATGCCAATTATAACATTTTTAAGTACTTATTTAATTGTTGAAATACCTATCAAGTTACGTGAGTTAAAATGTGATGTTCCGTAAATTAAAACGTAACAAGTACTGCGTAATCTAAAATTCATAATCTATTTAAATAAAAATGAATGCTCGAAAGGCTCGACTGCACCATATTGCATAATTATTTTTCTTGTTGTATTCGTCATTATCGGGATAAGGTTTGCATGAAGGGAATATCCCTTTGTATCTGTCTGTCTGTTTGTTCGAGGTATCCTCGGAACGGCTAAACAGATCACGATGCGACTGCCACGGGAAGGTAAAAGAGCTTACTGGACTACATTTAGGGTACTTTTCATGACGATAATTTTTAGGGTTCCTGTGTTAAAAAAAAACTCTTAAAAAGGGGATAATGTGTTGCAATTGAATCAAAAGTGGAACCGAAATTGAGATTTAGAGCAAAACCGGAATCGGTGTTAAATCGAGACAAAATCAAGGATGGATGAGAAGCGGTATCGCAATTATGACTGACACGGCGTCCTCGGTCGATACAAAAAAAGTAAGAAATCCTTTTATGTTCCCAAAGGGGAGACTCGGACTAAAGCTATATATATATATATATATATATATATATATATATATATATATATAAATCAATGTAAATATATTTGTTCTCTATGCGAGCCTAATTTATTGATCTGAATTATCGATCTTCAAGTCTTTTCAAACTTGACTTTTTTATATTTTAAATATAGTACTTCACGAGTTTCTGAGAAAAAGGTTTTTAATAGAAAGGTAGATGGACAGACAGACAACAAACTGATCATATAAGGGTTCTTTTTAAAGTGTGGTACCCTAAAAATAAGCCGACGGTGTAGTGTATACGCTGGTGAAGTACAGGAAAAAGTGAGTGTTTTCATTGGAATTTATACGTGAAGGAGTCTATTTCGATGAACACTCACTTCGCTTCACCTATATCTGACGTAAAGGTTTTACTGTTGCTCCATAAATTTTTATATGACACGAGGTGAGGCAGTTGAAGTGGCGTTGTACTGCGACATTATATAAAAATACAAGAGAGTTCGTTGTCAAGTCGTTGTCAAGATAGGATTTCATACAGTAGATCGACCGCAATGCAATTTAGACCCTATGCCAGCTGTCCCACCTATCTTTAGAAGCGCAAAAGACAAGAATCTAGTTCAACTGGTCTCTTGACAAAACGAGAGTCTATTTGAGATGTGTATGTAAACGCTCGCCCTTTTATTTGCCTGTCGATAATAATGTGATACTAACGTGGATGAGTTATAATAACTCTTTATTAACAGTAGATGTTGGAACGACAAAGATTCAACTTACAACTACCACAAGTTCCTCAAAGTGTATGTATAAATTGTTGTCACTCATACAATTAACTTTTATATATCTGATGGTAATTGGCCTCAAATCTACTACTCCCGCATATGGCGACCCGATGTTAATAGTTGAAGCGTGAGGAACTGACTGACCTTTGGAGCTCTAACGCGTCGGCTAAGATCAAACGATTAACGTCGACTCCCACGCTAGTTATTAGCCGTTAACGACGCAACTGCCAAATACGAAGCGATGTATTTTAACTCATTGGTTGTGTTTTAAAACTTTATTATTGCCTATGATTTACAGTTATTGATGTCACAATAAAATATTGTCGCCAACAAAACCGTTAAGATTTCTGGGTGGCGTAGTCAACAAGACACCCTCTTTATAGCTCCGCCTTGTTCGTTCGTCTATCTGTCTGTCTGTCCTCGGCCTAGCGCGGAGACTCTTAGTACTAGGAAGCTGTAATTTGGTGTAGGTGTACATATTAATTACGCCGACAATAAAAAGGTAGAACAAATTAAAAAAAAAATTTTTGGGGTAACTCCCCTATAATTATCACATTTTCCTTCTTGTCTATTCTGTAGTATGCAGTATTGCTAGATAGCTCTTTTAAAAACATTACGTGCCTGTGAAAACCATTTTTCGATTTGGGATCCGTTTACCTAATATTAAGCATTAAAATGTTAATTTTGGTTAGACTCAAGTGTTTCCCCACTAGGCAAATGATTATTCTTTGATATATGAAAAATTCACAGGAATAGTATCTACAGTGAAGTTAAAAGGAAAACTGTCTTTACGAGGAAACGATTAATAGTCGATCAATTTATAAAATGTATTTGGAGAAGTAAAAGCAAAACTTTGTACAAATCCCATTGAAAATTACTCAGATGATGTAGTTGGTTGTATTTAATTAGATAGTTTTAAGTTCGTTAATCATATGAAATTATGGGAACATGGAATCAACACTTATATAACACCCGTCTTATGTGGGTCCGTTTTTAGACGCTATTAGCCGTTAAACGGTGAACTCAATAGGTTGATAGTATCAAACAAATACCTGGTTGTTGATATGATACGGAATCTTATACTACACGTGGCCCGGCACCCACTTGGCTGATTTTTAATAATATAGGGCTCAAAAAATCATACATTTGACGATAGCATATAAATCATATGCATATAACTCAATCTTAAAAGCAATAAAACTCTTTTACCTTCACAATGCATTTAGAGATATTAAAATATGGTTTATATTATTAATAAAGGGCATACGAAATTAAAATGGTCCATATTTTCAAAAGCTTTCATTTTGATGATTATTTGCACTTGTACCTAGATTATTAAAACTGAATTTGTTCGTTGTACTAGAGATGCCGAATCAAAAAGAAAAGGCAGATTTTTAATGCAAACAATTAATGTAAGTTTAACAACACTAATCTCATTTTTATTAATCAATCTTTTATTTATAAACATAATTATTTTTTCAATACCCTAACATTTTTCAATCACGCATTATCCTTAATCATTCTGTTACGTCAATACGGCTTATTATGAACACAGCTTGTTCGATTGCAATCAGTAGCTATATGACATGTAACTCAGAAGTGTGCTTCCAGAACTTGGCGCTGTCACGTCACACCCTCATTAAACAGCCGGGTGTACGGGTCTCGACGTGATCAAAGTCAGCGATAAATTCTCCTTTAGATAGGAGAGTAGCGTCTTAGCGAGAGTAACCCCATTTGTGTTCATTTATGTTCATATGAAAAATTCATTTTTCAGTTTGTGAGACTGATAACAATGTCAATCGGTTAATAAATGTATTTTTTTTTTTTCGATAATTCATACGGACTCAAACGAAAACTATTATTAAAAATGATGTCAATTACTTTATGTTATCGCTGTGTAAGAAAAAGAAAATATCAAACCGTAAACAAGAGGAGAATTTTAAATTATTATGCTTTCAAAATAAACGATTAAACTCGATACCTTTTGTATTTAAGTCGGAAACCTTTCGACACTTTTTTTATTTATTTAGGTTGTATAATATAAAGGAGTTTTCCGTTTTATTTTTATATGAAACAATGCTGATTTTTTAGTCCCATATTAATAACTTTATTTATTTCGTATAGTCAAAAGTATACGATACCGCTTATGTATGTACAGTAGTAAAAGTTAAATGTTATATTATAAAAAATTAAAATAGAATTAATACATCAATCCCTATACAGTCTTTTGAAAGATAGATATAAAACCACCGTTGTCCAAAACAGTGTGGTTTAAGACATATGTTTAGAGTAAAAGATGTACTATATGATTATTTGGTTATTTATAAATTAGAGTGACAAGCAAATCTATAGAGCGAATGTGTGTTATGTTGACAAGGGATGCCCTAGACAATGTTATGAAAACCAAATTGGTGAGATATTGAATAAGGGCACCAGAAACGCGAGAGTCACTTTCCGAAATCCACGAGCTCACATAAAAAACGATTAACGGATGTCAGTGAAGCAATATAGTGCAAAGATCGTACCTTGTGGAGATCTGTAATCTTTGCTTAGTTATCTAGGAAAGAAACATGAGTTCATAAAAAAAAAAAAATCAGCTAAGAGCATGTGGGACCCATGGTCAGTGTAGAGTTCCGTAGCCGTTAGTACAAAGAAATGCGCTACAGCTAATATAGCAGTTAGACAATGTATAGCTAATTTTACCAAAATAATTACTAGGTAACTATTGAAAGTACCGAACATTGCTCTAGCGAAAAGACAAACTGCGTTGAGGGACAAACTTAACTTTGCCGTTGGGAAACTGTTGTCCTCATACATCGACATAGGTGGCGGTTAGATTACCAAATGCAAATAAGTTTATAATCGCTAAAATATATTTATTACGTCATGTAACAACAAATTTACGGTTTTCGGATTTTATCCTGTACTTGTGTTACATGATATTGCTCTCTTGGAAAATTTCATCATTCTAGGTCAAAGTAAGCAATAAGTTTTGATTCTCTTGCGAGCGTCAAAGTGTTCCGCACAAATGTAAATAAACATCAGTAAAAGTATCTTTTCGCTTCTCCAAGGGATTGTAAATTTGAGTATTTGATATTAATTTGACATTGGAATCTCTACGCGTTCCTGAGAAAAGGTTCTTCACAGATGGATGGACAGACGGACGGACAACAAAGTTATCCTATAAAGGTTCTGTTTTTTTTTCTTCTAAGTACGAAACCCTAAAAATAACATAAGGAACGCCGTTGGACTATCTGCAATCACTATTTTTCAAAACATCATTTTTTTGTGTTACACATTTTATCTATAAAGAAGGAACGATAAGTGATTTCGTATGAAAATAGACCTAAACCGTTGCTGGGAGAAAAAACACAGTGATACGATCTTTAAGAAAAAAATACAGATAGGAAAGTGACTACGAGTCTTCAGACTTGTAAATTTTGACATAACACACCTAAAGCGTAAAACGGCAATCAACATGGAGGACCTTGTTTAGGCACGTGTGGGCGAAACAGATACACGCCATCCCACAGGCACCAAAATAAATCTATTTCAGTACAACTCAAACCGCACGTCTTATTAGCATAGGCATAAAAATCTCATTCGATAGCGGGTATAATTAGAAATATATAAAGCATTTCTCGCTTTCCGAGAAAAAAACTTTTCTTCTCGTATGCCGTTATGATAACAACTTGCGCACCCGTAACTTCCTTTATTATTGACGAAACTTTTTCACGCTTGACACATACGATAAACATGTTTTTCCTCCGCAGTAAATATACGATTTTCGCTCGGCGTACGCAAATACGCCCGTTCCGAACACCTGCCTATTGAAATATGACTCATAAAC
The DNA here is from genome assembly GCA_005406025.1 of Eumeta japonica. NCBI lineage: Eukaryota > Metazoa > Arthropoda > Insecta > Lepidoptera > Psychidae > Eumeta > Eumeta japonica. Next base: position 89,510 of record BGZK01001513.1, on the reverse strand, counting down.
TATGTCGTGAAAATGGAAATCACATATTCCGAAAGCACTGACCCGAAAATATACGTAATGAAAACGTTGGGAATTTTTTTTCCTTCACTTACGGGGAATTCATGTGTGAGAAGGTGTCGTCATAAATTGTTGGATCTACGCCTTCAGACTATTTTCTATACGAAAATTTGGACAATATAAATTCGAAATTACTTCAAATTAACTATAGCTAGTTATATATATAATAACTACATATCGATTTGCTTGCGAATATATTGATTAAGTACTCCATGCATTCAATATTGTTTTTCATAAATATTTTTTTAAGTAATTAATTATTTTATTAATTAATTTTCGGAGCTGCAGAAGCGAGCTATTTGTGATGTTTATCATTCGAGACCGATGACATCTCAGAGAAAAATTTAGGGAAATTAATATCTTAACTTTAGCACCACAGTACATATACGAAAACTTGGTATATGTCAAGAGAATCGTTCTAAAAAGTGAGCGACATCCATTACATTAATGGTAGACATAAAAATGATCTTGCTGTTTATAGAACCCGTCTAAGCAAAGTTAACAAACCATTTAAGGGGCAATATGTGCGGTTTTATAATTATATTCCTGAAATAAATAAAACAGCCATTTTATTTATTTAAAGTTTCGTTAAAAGAAATTTATATGGCAAGGGCTATTTATTATACCACTTTTGAATATCTTAATGAAAAAATCCCATGGGATTGAACCGCTGGGCTATCAGATTGCTTCATATAATTTCTAAATGTCGAGTAAATTATTAATTACTCGATACTCTTTATTGATGAGTAAAAAAAAAGCAACCCTTAAGTTTCTTGCCCTTTCTTTTCTCAGCATTTGTAATGGGTGGTAATGTTGAAAAATTCGTCTTGCAAGTGCAATTTCATCACCTATGAAAGAAAGATATTTTTGATTTGATTTGATTGCCTCCCTATATCAAGATTCAAGGCAAGTTTTTAATGTGTTTACATTTTTCTATTTCGATAATTGTTATCCACTTTGTCTCTTTTTTCCAAGGTTTTCTTATTTAAGGATTATTATATACAAATTTATATAAACCTCATTCATAAACCGTCCACTGTAAACATTTTATTCATAAACAACTTGCTTTTGATCGATGAGAAATAAAGGTATCGTTAAGTAATTTATTTCTCTCTCGAGCCTTTTGTTACAACGCATTTTTAATGTAATCAGATGCCGCCGACAACATTTCAAAAGCGGATACGACCATAATAAGTTATACTAAAGCGCCGATCAAAGCAATTTACTTATGGAAAGGTCATATCGATACGAGTAAGGAGTCCTCTGACTTGGATTAACTAAGATAATAGCGATAAACACATATCAAATTCAATCGAATGCCTAACGAAAACTTTTCTAATTGTATTTTTCATTAAGGATTGGGTAAGCTCGGACAATATAAATAAATTGACTTATTTTATGTAACTGGATGCTACTAGATTATAAAGAAATACTTCATATCATGATGCTCCTGTAAGGCGGAAGCACTCACGGAAGCGAGTGATTTACATATTCAACATTTTTACTGTCAATGAATCCGTTTATTTAATATTTTTTTTAGTAATGTGCTAATAATAGTTTTTAATCAAAGTGTTTTATAAGAAAAAAATCAATTTATATTTAATTAAAATATTATCATTGCGCTAAAAAACTACCGCAATATATGTATTTCCCGAACACTATGAAAGTTTGAAGATGTATTTGTGTCTTTATGGAGAAGGTTTTTATGCAATTTATTATAGCATTTGTCCCTAATTTCGTTTGAGTTTTCTACTATTGAACCCAACTACGACACTGATTATAAAAGTTCTTTCATTAGTAAAAAGCTACACTATCCCCGATTAATAGTCTACATTTTTATTTCTTATGATACTGATATCAGAATCAAATACAGGAAGGGGAGCAATTGAAAAGCTGTCAAGTACTACTACATATTTACCAGTTGTGTTATTTAATTTTACCCTTACCATCACTGCCAGCAATCTTTTAAGATTTAGTTTCGTAGTAGCAAAGCTGTATTCGCATCACATAAAGTCCAATAACTAAAACACCTGCATTATGTGTTATCTACGGTGTCGGGGCTTATCGCTAACCGCCACAAAACGTCCTACCGTTAATTCTATTAAAATGTAATCCCAAAAACATTCTTGGTCAAAGCATGTTTCCTGTACCACCATAACAACTACTTTTGGACTTTAGATATGTGACTGATTCTTATGAATACTATTTTTTATATTTTTTTTTCCTCTAATGTTAGAAAGACATATAATTTATGGCAGTTTGATGGATTTGAATAAATTTCCTTTTAAATAAACGATACAAAAGTTCCAAGTTAAACAATTTTTAGATCACTAACTTAAAACAATATATAAAAAAAATGCTTTTAGGTCGGTATATCTAAAATTTGTCCGTAGTTTGTGTAGATTTTGATAATAGACGCTCGGAAATCTTGTACTTATGCTATGTTGTATTATGTAATTTGTTAGTGCAGCGTATTTTTGTTCTATATTATGTGTGGATGTATTTAGACAATACAGTTTTAAAACGTCTCATTTTGTCTACACAAACGGAATTAAGCCCGGTAAAGCCAGTGTGCGTAATCTACCTTCATTAAAGAATAAATGAAAGCGCATTAAAGCGCTACATTAGAATCGGCCTCCAGTCGTTCTGCGACAATGGACATTTAAATACGTAATTTCTCTATTATGTCGCGTCGCATCTATAATTCAACATCCGAACTCAGGTTTGGGTTTATTACAAATATTTAAAGTCTATTTTTTATGAGTTCTAAGATGTTAAATTCATATAATATATTATTAAATACCGAAATGGCTGATGACTCTCACATATAAGAATACGGTTGCTCTGGGCACATAATGTTCGTTTGAAAATCGACAATAGTGTGAAATTGATTTGTGAACTCAAAATAACGACTGTATACCTTTGAAATACGATTGGATGAAGGAGGGCTTCTGGGAATTTTTTTATTGCTTAAAAATCTCAGATTGTCAGCATTAAATCAATGGCACTATAGGAAAAAAATTTGAAGCCTCCTACAAATTTGAAAACTACTTTAAGCCTCCGGTTTAAATACGTTCAAGCGGTCTTCAAGTATTTAACGATAATTCCGATGCTTCTATTTTTTAATATAATGGTTTCCATTTAAAAGCACAAAATTTGTGTATGTGTATATAACTAAAAATTAAATATCAAACTATAATATAATATTCCTAAACTATAAAAATAATGATAAATACAATAATGTAATTATTTTTCTCCTCCATCATTTTTTTTAATATCATTTCTTACGCAGCATAGATTCTTTTGCAATGATAAAAAAATTAGATTTTTAATTGTTATGCTACAAATATAAATTATTCTTCAGTTTTATTTATGATTTGACTGAAATATTTAGCCACTATATAACATTACTAAATTACTTCACCGGCAAATTTAGGCTTAACTTATACAGTTGAAAGTATCTGGAATTGGAATAAATATGACATTGCTTGTAATGTATTTCAGAGGTATTAAGTTAGAATAAATATAGCTATAGTTAAAAATTTAATGCATTGAATATTAACGGCACCCGTATTAAATTATAATGATTCAATGCGGAATAATAGATGCATATCTTTCAAAGCCTCATAAAAAATTTTAAACTATTAAATATATTTTGTTCATTTATAAAAAAAAGATCTTTAAAGGGATATACATCTCAGGACAAAATTAAGACACAGTTGTTGTCTACCGAACTTAAGGCAGAAACGATTAAAATCGTTGTTTTTATTTTTCATAAGGCAGCTGCAACATTTTCATGAGTACGTATTCTACATATATAAATATATTATTATAAATTTTCCTTTTTTCATAATAATTTGTAGGATCATTCAATAATCATCTTTGTTGAGTGAAGACTGTCGCTGTCGTTAATCAATTTATGGAATAATTTGAAACGGAGGATTATTTTTCCATTTCTTATTTTCGTTTGTCTTCAGTCCTTGTGCATTACGATTATGACTAACTGATTTCTTAGATGAACCGCTTCTCGAATATAAAAGAAAAACGATAAAACGAACACATTATAAGATAAAACAAACGAATACACTGTGTAAAAATATTCTGCATATTCTTCACTGGCATTTTAGGCCACTAGAAAGGAATTCTGCAAGTCGTATCGAACCGGTCGTGGTTTTTATATATTAGACGTACCTATATCACTCTGTCGCGGGATTAAATATATGAAAATAATTGTGTTTCTGTTTATCGCCCTCGCAGCGCCACCTGTGCGCCGTCCCACGAAGATCTGCGAATTCATTTATTTAGGCGCCTTCACGCGCAATATTTTCCTCGTAAAATATAAAACGAAGGCTCCCCGGCGAAAGGCTTAATGAGAATGTTTTCATGAATGTTTTTTTTTAGACCTTCGTCCTTTATTATTCGTGTTGTTAACATTTCGCTGTCGAAAGCACAGGCATATTATTTCTTGAAAGTATTCCTTATTTTAATGAAAAAGGCTGTGTTTTTCGTGTTACGAATAAACATAATGAGGTCGGTGATTTTGACGTTTTTCTTTTGATAGTCAAGTCTTGTAAAAAAAAAAGAAATCCAGAACACGCTTTAATATTTCTCCACCTAGGCAAGGTTTATCGTCGATATTAAAAAAAAAGAATAAAAGTTTTTTGAATATAATGATTTTCATGCGTATTCTATTATGAAAAGATAAAGCGCATAGTGTATGGTAACGAAAATTTAAAATCACCGTAAATTATAAAGCCGCTTTTAAGCTCTTTCTTAACTTTATGCTGTAATAAAATCATTTACTGTTCATTTGGTAGTGTATAAAGAGCTACTGTATTTTTCAAGTGCGCAACGTTACTACATTGTAATTTCATTTTATCAAAATTAGCCATTATGATATTATAAGAAAGTGCTTTTTTTATGAGTGTTCGTTAGAATTTGCAACTAAAATATTAAGCAAAACCTATATATGATAGAAAGTTAAAATATTTAATATAAAAAAGTACCAGGGTAAGTGCATAAAGCGATGTTAAAAATCCATCTTTTGTTGTTAGTAGATTTATTATATTTCAAGTTTTCATGTCAAGATTCTTTACAATATTGTCGTTCTTGATAAGCTAGATTTAGAAGAATTTTCGTGTACATGCGTTTTGCTATAACTGTGAAACCTATTTCATTCAACTCTTGCAGGAAGGGTTATGGATCTCATTGGCTATCTACGCACGTCTGGATGTTCGTCAGATAGTTTCTCATCTCGGACGGCTTAAACTATTAGACCTATTTCAACAAATGAGGTATTCTTGTATAGATTTGTCTTAACTCATAGAATGTACTAAAACGTACGTTCTATCGTGTGCGGTATTGATTCGCGTAAATCTGTGTTTAAACTGTTGCTTGTAACTTGCTGAATGCAACTCAACCCTGAATTTCAAAGTTTTCTCTCATTACGAATCTTGAATTACGAATTGAATATTCATTGCAGAGCTTGACAAATATCGAATATTTAAGTAAGTATTACTATTTTGTTTATCTATATCCGCGAAATTAGTAAAGATTTAAGAAAAGTCAGCCACTTCGACCAGGGTGCCAGGAGTATTAAAACTACCAACATACGCTCCCAACTACCTCGCATGACAACCATCCATGCAATGCACAATACGTCGAAGGATTACAGAAGCCTCTCCAACAGCAGTCGCAGACAGTCACCGATACACATATTTGTTAATTATCATAGAACAACCTTCACCAGAACATTGCATAAATTATTACAAGCAAGTGTTCAAAAACGTCGATTTGCAAATATTAGTCTTTAACAATTAAGCATATTATTATTCTATTTTAAAATTTCAAAAAAAACCTAAAACTTTTAAACCTAATCCCTATTTGATGATCAGAAATTCCGTAGTTAGTTACATGTATGTGACTTGTCATTGGGGTTACGTTACGACAGTTAAGATGTTAAGCAAGCAACAGTGTTGAACTTATCACTTTTGAGATTTTAAATCCAATGAAATCTTAGAAATCCTTCATTATTTTACCGCCATACTCATTATATTGGGGAAAAGAAAGATTCATTGTTATTTCATAAATCTTGTAACGAGTGTTCTGCTAGGCAATGGGATCGAGGATCTTGTCGGTATTTCCTCAAACAATACAGTGGAGACTCGATTAACCGACTTTACAGACAACTATTTTTTCATTTTTGTACTTCAGGGATAAACGTCTAGTTAATGAATATTTCGGTGTTGATCCATATGCTTTTCATTTTGTTGTAAATTAAGGGAATCCCGATATTTTCATCGTAGTTATTGAGCTTATCAAGCCCATTTTTCGGTTTCTTCATCAAATTTACTGCTTTTTTAACTTGTTGTATAAAAATAACTATTTTCAGTTTACATCATTATGTTTGCTCCCGTTTTCACTATTCAATTTGAAGGTGTACTTTAAAATTAAATCAGTGTTTTTCTTAACATCACGTGTTTTGGAAGTAACTAATACTTATTACATAAATTAATATGGTTTTTCCTTTTCTTTTTAATGAATCAATAATATTTACTTTATCTTTAACAGATAGCACCACTTTCTTAGGCTTTGACATTTTTAAGTCCAGACGTGACATGATGCGGCGGTGTAACGATAACCAACTGTCTAACTAAAGTGCGTATGGCGGACATCGCGTGGGGCGCGTACGCACGAAACTGCCGCTGTGAAGTTAACCACGAAAACGTCGCAATGGCGTAAAATTGACACGCAAGGGAGAAGTAGAAAAGGTTTGGAGAGCGTTGTACGTGCGCATTACATTATTTGTTGGTAATTTAGGGCGGCAGAGTTTCGTGCGTTGTACAGTACAAATACTGACAGTTGCGACACATCCGTGCAAGTACGGATTAGACCACTGTCCCTTGATCGCGGTTGGAAATCCGGATAATCGCGAATCCGTATAACCGAGGTCCGGATAATAGAGTTTTCATTGTTTATTAAATAAGAAGAAAAAAATGAATTTGAAGGAAGGTAGTGTAGAAGAACAGACATGTATCATATCTCGTTATCGAATCGAAATATATAAAATAAATGTACTGTAGTTAAAGTTTGATCTTTTCGTGAAGCAAAGTTTCTCTCCGCAATTCATTCTTAGCTATGGTAACAAATTACAACACATACGTGATGAATATAGGCCATTTTGTTGACCCGTGACATTTCCGTTTCCATAGTAGGAGAAACCAGTTGAAGGATAGCTCCATCTCTTACGCTTTACGCGTAATAATAAACTATACTAAAGTCATCTGTTAATTTATGGCAATAAATTTCGTCAGCCAATCAATTTATGAGGAACCGTGCGGATCGCGTCTACGGTTAAGAAGTCAGTGCTGCGTCAATAGAATGTATTCTTCCATCCCATAAACATCAGAGTCCTCTAAAGCACAGCAATAGCCATCCCTTTTTTAGTGTGCGCATCCTTCACGTTTGCGCAAAAGGGCGAACGATTCGCCGCCACGTCGTTGGCACTGGGGCTTCGAACAGGGATATCAAACGATTTCGACAGGATGATTATGAACCGTCGTTTCTCTTGATTAAATATTTCAATCTTAATTAACCGCTTTTAGTAAGTTCTAAAGTTAGTATCGAAACTAACGACATGAATTTCAGTTAACTCCCAGGAGACAGACAATTTTTTTTTTTTTTAATAAATGCTTTTTCGATATTGTCAGTAGCTTTTCCGATATTATCAGCAGTTTAGTTAAATCCTTTTGATTTCTATTTAATTTATATATATATAAATTGAATTAAATTGCATCGTTATTGTTGTTTTGTTTATGTTAAAATGCTTAAATTTTGCAATTCTAACCTTTACAAACACATTGCTCTTATTTCAAGCTGAATTTTGCCCGCGGCTCCTCTCGTATATAAATATAAGTAGTTCTCGATTTTTATACGGGGTAATCTTGTTATCTTTGATGCCAATCCCGTTCATGCTTTCAATTAAAGTTCCAATTTGACTTAAGTTCCGTTTCGGTCTTGTTCTTTACTTCCTAATATATCTTGCGTTTCTCTCTTTTCTATTCACGATATCGATCTTGATTCCGTTATCAATTCAATTTTCAATATCAATTCCGGTTTCTTGTAAATTATTGTACAGAAACGCGTTAGTGGGAAATATTAAATATAATGCGTATAATCTAGGAAATATTTATCTATGTGCTTAATGTCATCAAGTCCATCCAGCAATTTATGCATTTATGGATAAATCGAATAATGAAGAATCAAACATATATGAATAATAATAATAATTATTATTATACAAAGTCTATATTAATGGTATTATAATAATCGGATATAGTACTGAAGCAATGTAAAAACCCTATAGTTAGTTCTAATTATTATTCATATAGTTACAATAGGGTTGTTGACACTTTGTGCATTGATTTACATTCTGCTTTATGCTCTCACACCATATTTTTCTCTCCCACCGTACCCTCAATCCTCACCGCCCACTCTAACATTGTCCCTTCTCTAAGTAAAGCAAACAATAAGCATGGCCGACAAAATAAAAAGAAATTGACGACTTTTAAATATTCTAGTTATAAGGAGTTAAAGAGATAAACGCAAAAAAAAAAATAATAATAGTAACCTTTATTTAATGTGACTGAAAGTTCTATCAGTTTTTTAAATTTCATTAAAGTTGGTTAAATCATTGTCGAGTTAGAAATAGACATACTGACCAACAGACAGAAACACAAACAGACAGTAACATAAAAATTAAGAAATGGTGTGCTCTCTTAATAAACTAGAGCTTTTTAAAATCAGTTTGACTACTATTGCGCTATGAAAAAACGTACAAAAAAACAGACAGACAACAAAGAAAAAGAAGCCTATATTCGTTCCTTGGTGTCAAACTATTGCCTTACTTTTCATCAAAATCAGTATAGCGGCCTAGGCGTCAAAATATGACAAACAGGCAGACAATATGAGATACTTTTGCCTTTACAATATTTGTATGAATTTACTGGGCTTGTGTAGCCCGTCATGTATTTTGCTTAATAAATAAACAATATTAAATGTATATAAGTGTTATCGAAGTGCTCATAATGTTGTTATCGGGATTATAAAACCCGATAACAACATTTTGTAGTGGTATTTCATTGCGAAAATAATCGCAAATTAAAGTGTATTTACTTATAATCATCGTTACACGTAGAAATGTTAAGATGAAACCGCAAACGAAGAATTTAATGTTGAATGAGGATTTATTTCGCTGTGAATAATTATTCAGGGTTACGCTTAATTTGGTCGCGCGTCAAAGCCAAATCTAGGCTGACCTCAGGTCGCCGGGAGGTGGAAGCGAAAGGGCCCGTAACGATGACAAATGAGACTTTTTACTTTGTCCGCTCCGAGGTGAGTGCAAACGGAAAAAAATGTTGACCGGGACAACGCCGGCTGCTCGCCGGCGTGCACCGCGTTTCCTATGGATGTAAGCGGTTTTACATTTATTTTAAACTAAGTTTCGTTTGCTGCTCCACCCGCGTGGAGATAGAATGAATACTTTCATCTTGTACTTCAAACGATCGCGCTTTGAGTCACAATCCCGGTCGCTAACCTATTTTCCATTCTGACCTGGATTCTACTCTTGACGCCAATTTGCCTAACTCTCGATTTCGCCCGCAGTCTGGCTATTAATTCCAAAGTCGGTCTCGACCTAATTAGATTTCGATTTTTATTCCGCTCGCAATTCCTTCCCAATTTCGATTTTGGTAGCGCTCTTCGTTCTGATTCCGGTCACGATCTTAATTCCAATTTTAATCCCGCACTCGATTTTCACCTTAACCCTGTTCTTTGTTTCAATCCCTTCCGGTATCTACTTTCCAATTTGCTCTCCGTCCGGCTTGTGGTTTCGATTCCGTCGTCGGATAGGATTCCGATTTGAACGAAACCGGGATAAGTGTTAGGTATCAAAATAAAATTTAGGTTATATAATTCGGAGATAGTGCAGTTCTTTTTTATTAAGGAAAAAATATTTGGAATTGATTCAGCAGTTCGGTTTAATAGTGCAACAAATATGCAGACGAAGTCAGGTAAATGCTAGTTTTTTTTATATATCTATAATTTTTGCGCAAAAGCAAGCACTAAGTTAACAAAGTTTATCGCAATTGCATGAACCATATGGTTGCGCACAAAATACAGATAAACAAATATTGATTTTTATATTCTAGATAAAGCAATCTTAATGTTCATTCTCTTGAAGTTTCATTGTGTTATGATTAACTTTCTAATGTGTAATTCGTCTCTTAATAAAAAGGCCACGCTTTGTAATAAAAAGTAGGCTGAATAGAACTAGAGCGACTTATTTTAAAAAGCGTATACAGACCCCCAAATTCATCATGCGATGTTTTTTTAAAAATTAATGGATGACATTTTATATGAAGTCAAAACCATGTTCTCAAACATTAAACCATAATATGTTGGTCTTAAACATATTATCAACTGACCATTGTGAACAGCTAACTACGTTTGAAAATAATGCAGAAAAAAATACAAAACGTAGAACAAAAATCATGCAGCCTGCGAAAGCTGGTTGTCTTGAGCAATTTAGAAATAATATACTAAAAAATTTGTCTAATCTGACATGTCAATCATAAAGCCTTCAAATTCTTAAAGCCTTCAAATCTATAAAAATGAAAGCGACTGCTGGTCTTGATGCAATCACTGTAATACTAATGAATTCAATAAAAGACTGTATTGCTCCATGTTTAGTATTGATTTTTAATACTTGTGTTGATGGCGGTATGTTTCCAGATCTATTGAAGCGAAGTGATATAATCCCAACATTTAAATCCGGTAGTAAATCGAAATCTTCAAACTTAAGACCGATATTAATACCACTGACACTCAGTAAAATTTATGAAAAACTGATCGTAAATCAACTACCGCGGTATTTTTATAACAATAATTTGATGAACGTTAAACAGTTTGGATTTACTAAAGGTCACTCAACAACCGAAACCGGTGTGGAGCTCATTGAACAGATTTTATATTAGTAATATAGTTAGCCGTGCATATGCATCGTGTAATTCTACTTTCGGATCAGCAGTGAGTCTAAGAGCATCCTCAAACACACCGTTGCTCAGGCTAAAGCCATCCAGTTCGCTGGAGCTGGTCTCTGCTCTCTAGTGTCAATTAATTGAGAAACAACTCCGACCAATTTACTTCTTATCCGTTTATTTTTATCTAACACAGCTAATATTGCTAGTTATAGGTATCTAAATCTAATAGTGTTTATTTTATATGTTCCTCTAACTGACGGTCAGTTGCTCTGCGAGCGAACATTTTAACTTAATAATTACATACAATTGAAGAAAACCAAAAAAGAAAGCTATCTTGCAAGTAATTACACACCTATTTGCTTAACAACCTCATAAGTTACTTAAAAATAAAAGGCACTAAAAATGTTCAGAAAAAAAAGATCAATCTACACACTCAATTAGCGGAGAAATCAACGCTTATAATACTGTATTACTGTTAGACGATCACTGTAATAACACAATATACAAACTTATAAACAATATTTGAGTATCAAGTGACTAATACCATGGAGCTAAAAAAGTTTCGATGCTCGTTTATATATTTTTATAGATAAATCTAAGACTAAGCCGTGAACCTACTCGCATCGACCGCCGCTCCGCTCGTCGGGTCTTTTTTGGAAGATGGGCGTGCAGTTCATGCGACATATTCTGATGCTTTAGGCAGAATTAGTAATTTCTTGTTTATTCATTCTCCATTGTTAGGTGTTTCCTTTCCTTTTGTCCGCTATTTTTCTTCGGTTCAACACGCCAATGTTTCCCATTTCAATTATCTAAATTAACGGCTCGGATATGTTCCTGCGCTTTGTTATGTCAGCATACGATCTCCACTTAGATTGGATCCTTGTTTGTTATTCCCTTTATGGTGTCGCCGGCGCCCTGATCGGGGTCGGGCGTGCGATCGCCTCCCGACACGAGAGCGGCCCTAACGGGAACAAATGCTGTTTGTTTCTTTTTATCCTTTCCCGCTTTGTGGGCGGGATTAGGATCAAAGGTTGATTCTGCTGAATATGTTCACTCCTTTCATTGTTTAACTCGGGGTTTTGCAGTTGTTTGGCCGCAAGGCTATACAAGTAACCTACAAAGACATAACGAGTAATTACACACATTTACGGATACTTGGAAATATGTCGTTCTTTAGGGTTATCATAAGTTAGTAACCTAAGCTACTAATTTTATTACTTTTTAGTCTCGAGTTTAATTATTTCTATGGTTGATGTACTAGGCTGTTAGTACATAAAAAAAAAACTACTCAAGAGCATGTCGGATCATGCTCATAATAGGGTTCCGAATCCATTATTACAAAGAAATGCATTACATATGACAAAGTACGTAACAACGTACTGTAACAAAATGTGTAACAACACTTTTTCTATGTTTCCCGCAAAGAATGGTTATAAGCATTTTAGTCGCCTACAATTAGAAAAACAAGTAGGTATGTCGACTATTACTATTAAACTCGTGTAAAACTAAAGTTTATCAGCAAAAGAGCGTATTTTCATGTCACTTCCGTCTTTTTGTTAAGAAGCGCAGTTTTTCGGTAATAACGTAAAAACAGTATATCTAATCATGTTCAAAGTAATTTTTGTTGAAAGTATTTATTAAGCGTTATCTTAATTATTTTTTTCATATTTTTGGACATACAGTTTAGACAGGGGGGACACAATTTTTGCAAATTCCGGAGCGATTATTTCCGAAATTATTCACATAATCAGAAAAATTGCAGAAAAATTCTAGTGTTTTTTAAACATTTGTCAAAAATATGTCACTCGTTGATGTTTGCTGAAAAAACTTTTTTCAGTTTCTGTTAGATGTATGAAGTGCCCGCCCTAGAAATATTTATTTTGTTATTTAACCACCAAACTAAGTAATGACTTACACAAGACACCTACTCTATAAATTTCATGAATATAAGTATGTAGTTTTTGAATAAAATGCCTGTGACATACGGACAGACATGAAGGAATTATAAGGGTTCCGTTTTTACCATTTTCTCTCCCCTAAAACACCAAGTTGAAATTAAAAAAAATCTTTATTTATCGGCTGACTTCTAATGAAATCGTGATATTTATAATTTATCAGTGTTCAAATTATGTTTTATGCATTGGGCTGAATGTAGCCGTTAAGATAATATAAGCCAACTTAATTTCTTTTTTTTTTATACTGAAAATCGAAGTCAGTACAGGTTAGCTTTCCTTTATTCTAATCATTATTGTGTATGATAATTTTCATATAAAATACTGCGAAAGTCCACTTAAACATATTCATACCCATTAAATATTGCGGGTAAAGCATGCAAATCTTTATTTACTCGTTCGCCCATTACTTTCACTCTCAAAATACACTCAAAATCGCTAGAGTCTTTGTGTGTTAGCGTTAGAATTCAATTTTTAACTATTATTGCTTAGTTTGCGTTTACAAGATGCGTCATTTTAAGCAAATAAAATTTAATAGAATCGACTAAATTATATTATCGATAATATTTTATTTCATTTTATACTTAACTAAATCTATATCACATAAAAAACAAAAATGTAATTTTTAAGTAAACAGTTTTTTCAGAGACTTAATATTGATAATCTAGTAATACTCGTAGAAACAACTTTTATTTATGAGTGTGATTAAAAACAAAATTAGTCGGTAATTTAATTGATTAATACGTCGATAAAAACACTAAAAGGCAAATTAATTAAAAAGCTAAGGTACATTAAGCGATTAAAACTGCATAAAATTAATAACAATAAATTAAAAATATTTAAACATTTATGAATTTAAGGAACATATGATTTGAATATGTACGTATCGAAAACCTATCTGATTTTCTTCATGAAAACAATATAATAAGAACTGAAATAAACATTATGCATTTACACTCTTTAGGGACTTGAACCGCTTTTAAATTTTAGACAATAGATTGTTTGCGTTGCATGTTTCATCACAACCAGACAAGCGGTAAAGTTAAAATTTTCGTTTTTATGGGTTTGTCATGATTATACAAATGTACGTTTGTTTTTTATTGCGAACAGATTTTAGATGAAATGCAATAAAAAACAAATATACTAGCTCACCGGGCGTCGCTTAATTAGACTGGATTGACGTTACATCCCCTCTGTCATTGTCACTGCGTAGACGAATTATCGCGAGTTTGGTTAATTTGCATTTAGTGTCAATAATTTACGCGCTTTTTTATGGAAACTTTCTATTTAAATTGTCTATATTGAAGAAAATGTATTTAAGCTTATCCATTTCTTTCAGATTAACAATAATAATCTAATACACGAATGTAATTTTTTATTTGCAAAGGTGTCTATTAGAAGTATCAAGTGTTTTTGTCAGTCCCCCTCCAACGTGGCGCCGCCCTGGTGGCGAAAAATCCTGGCTGTCCCGGCGTAATTATGTTACAGTCTAGGAACGCTTTGAAAGGTTTCTATGCCTGCCCACCATCCGACGGAATATTAAAAGTGCTTTGGTGAAATACAAAACAAAATAGACGAATTTTAAGAGCAGAAAACAGTAATTCAACAGAGAGTTGAATGGACGAATAAAGTTTATGATATTTCATAAGAATATAAAATTATTTCATTAATTTAGTGCTCACAGCTGTATTAGTGTAGATTTGTAGCGCTGTGAAAGTGAATTTATTGTTATGATTTTTTTTTTATAATCTAATATCAGTCGACTATTACTATTTTACCAAATTAAATTTTCCACTTTCGGTGCTTTGTGCTTCTCTTTTTCATCGTCTGATCTAAATAAAAAAACCCTCTGAATTTTTCTGTTCATATTATTAGCTAGAATTCACTACTATTAAGAAGGAAAATTGCGAATATTATGAAAAAGCATCTGATTCCTAATCTTTATCCTTCTTAAGGCACTGTTTGTAGATAAATATCGTTTTGTCATCGAAGCAAATGAAAACGTCACTAGTGACAAAGGTCGTTAACTACCTCCAGCTCGCACTGAACTAGACTGGTGAGCTTAAGGGTTAAGCTCGTCAATAAAAAGTAAATAGTTCGTGGGAGGGTACGCCTCGACAGTGGCGCGATTAAAAAACCTGGACGAAAAATGCAATGCACGCGTTTGGATGTTGCGCACTCAGTATTTTTAAATATAATAATTTCCGCGTACGTTGTATAAAATATTATAATTTTCAACTTGACACGACATATCCTTTAGAAATCAGACGATATACTATTAATTTGTGTAATATCCGCTTAAATGAAGACTAAAATCATTAAGTGTAACATAAGCTTCATTAACGATACCAATGTATGATGATGAACGTGATGATACTGAAAATTAACATTTTGTTTTGGAGCGCATTTAATCTGATTTCACGCATTATAAAGCTAAGGTTATAGCTGTCGTCATTAATAAAACTGAAATTAAACTAAACAGCATTCATTAAATTATCCGTCGATTTTATTTGTAACTCCTTATTTCAGCGCTGCATTAGAACAAAGTCAATTGTACACGAAATTCTAGCAAAATAAACGAAACCGAATGAATTGAAATGAAATGAAAACTACGGAAATCGTCCGAATGCAATTGACGAGGGCCCTCTTTGTGTGCAGCACTCCCGCCGACCCGCCGGAACGATATCGTGAACCGATTTTCCCATTTCGGTTTCTCTGTTGACTACCGTCAACGGCGTACCGGCCGATAATACGGAACGACTGCGTTGAATGGGACTTTATAAATGTTTTTGAATAGGTAACGTATTGAGTATGAAAATCGTACGAGATTCGTTATTTTCTGTATCCAGTTACGTTTACATGTATTAGCATACTATCTCGATTTGCGGGTAAAATAGCAATGCACTGAACAATGCATGTTACGGTTCGCTTAGTTATAGTGGCCATAAATTATTTACTTTATTAAAGGCTAATCGAGCAGCAACAAAGCCTTAGCAGTTTTTAAGGTTCCATAACGAAAGTTCCGTGCTAACGGGACCCTTTTACTAAGCTTCCACTGTCAGTCTGTCTACCACAGAAGTGAATCTTTTGAATTGTAATAGGTAGAAAATTGAAATTTTGGCAAAATATGTATTGCTATGGCCGCTATAATAATAAAAATATGTATTATAAAGTTAAAAGTTAAAAAGGGTCCCCATACAAAAAACATGTTTTTCTCGATATTTTTTTAATCTATTAAACTATTTTTAAGAAATATGTAATGTTAAATATGGTACGGTGATACGGGACCCTGCATGTGGAACTCTGGCTCGCACTTGACCGATTTTTATAATACTATTTGACAAAATATATTAATATATGAATTTGTCAGTTGCTCTATAGTGGTCAAACGACTCTACGGATTACAGTGAAACAGGTAACTTTCGAAGTTAAAACTACAGTAATAACATAAAGTATTGCTGTTTACTTGTTTACTCGTTACCTATTTCCGGGCCTAAATCACGAGTATTTTAGAAAGTGATAAAGTAGAATGAGGTAAAGATACGTTTCATAGTATAAAAAAAAAATGTTATCCTACAATAACATTATTCCTCAAACGTAGTCTTTTGTCAAAAGAAACTTTACAAAAATCTTAACCCTCGTGAGCCACAAGTACAATCAGAAGAAAAATATTTAAATCGTTGAGATAAAAATAGCATATGAACGGTCGACTTCAGCTTTTGTTATACATACACTTGTAGAAATTTGTTAAATATCAAAATTATTACAAGGGTGTACTTCGGTTATTTTAAAGAAGATATTATTAAGCACTATTTAGACATTATTAAGGATTAGATAATTAAAATATAATGCGGCACCTTAGTAAGTAATTGTTAGTTATAACTGGAAATTTTAATAACGAGTATATTTTATTGTAATAACTACTTAAATATTTACATTTAGATATGAGTTGTTATTATATTAGAGATTATTTTATTATAAACCATTTGTGAAGCTTTAGTATTTTTCTTATTTTAGGAACACTCGATGTGATTCTATTAAAAGCAATAAATTTATGTTTAATGAGAAAATGTAACATTTTTAATATAATAATGAATTACAAATACCTAAGAAATAATAAGCAAACACTTGAATGGTCTCACAATAAAAATATTTTCCTGCAGAGATATCAACCTACTAATTTATTATTTATCTTAAAGATATTATAGTTCAACAACATTAATAGTTTACCATAAGAATCAATCAGATGAATAGCATAAAACCTTATCATTTATTCAAAAGAAACTAACAAATAATCTATTCGGTTATCCTTATGAATACAACGTCCTTCGCAAAAGCCTCCGAAAAAGGAAACGGATATAAGTAGGAAAATGATTAACCGTACCATTTCTGCGGCACACGCAGCTAAAATGTATGTAAGCACATACGTACATACACATACATACACACCACATACGTACACGCATACACATACACACGCCACATACGCACGCACATGAGACTGCACGAGCCATAGCGGTTCGTTAACTATCATGCGATATCTTACGCGTATCGGGCGTCGTAAACGGTCTATGATCGCGAAGTCAGTTCGAGGCTGTTTGACAGTCTGGCCGAAATTACCTTTATGGGTTAAACAATCCGTCGTAAACGTCTATTCGTCGACATCATTGTTTATGTTCGTTTGCTTAAATAATGATCGATACAGTTGGGCGACTCCGGTTTGACGTCCCTAAATTGTATTCTCCTCGGCTAAGTTGTTTCTTACTTGTTCGCCGAATCTAAATGTTACTGACATTTAAATGTTAAGCTTTCGACACTTCATACGCAGTCTTACAAACTTAAGAATTCTCAAATATAGATTTTCTTACAGACGACGTTATCTCTGTTGAAGTATTTGTGTCGATCTTTTTATATATGCGTTTCTTAGAAAAGTAATATAAATATATTCCGTTTTAGTTTAATTTTTTTTTGTCCTAATTATATAATAATTTAATTTTACGCTCAACACAATGTTCACCTTCATATTAAACCGTGAACGTATATTAATGTTTAATAAGAATGAATTGCGCTAAGAGCTCATTACTTTTGTGGCGTAGGCGCGGCCTGACGTTGGAATGTATGCAGAAGCATGTTATCCGAAGAAAGAAAACGTACGCTGCGCGGCGGGGGTTGGGGGTGACAGTAAGCGATTCCGGGAAAAGGATAAAAAATGTGACTCGTCATGCGGAAGACAAAGACAACCATAAATCTTCATCAACCGAAAGAAGGCATAAGCGATGCCATTAGCGGACGCGTAGGTGGCGCATAATGGAGTCGTTGTCGCGGAACTTCGAGATACAGTTATATCGCCGGGGAAAATAGGAGTCGTTAGTTTCTGTTTCGGATCGGACATTAATGATTTTCATTTTGTTCGGATTGTATATTTAATACGTCGTTATTTTATATACACGCACGAAGTCGGCTGGTTATAAGTTGATATTACATGTCATTTTGGATATAAACTCGATGTTTTGCCATTCTGACATAGGTTAATATTTTTATTTTAGAAACTCTTTAACAGATTAATTCAAATACATATGCATGTAAATACATATTTACATTATGTAATAAATATAGGGGCGCTTTTTGCCATATTTTTCGTATACAGAACAACCCACGCTTTTTCCACAATAATACTAGTATTTTTCGTCACTGTTCATTATTTTTTTGAGTTCATATTAAGGATTATTTTTCACTTTTTAGTTTAATGTGCTTTAAAAGCGTGTTTTTTAGTTTTTTTAAACTATATTTATTTTTCACTTTTTAGTTCGGTTGATTGGTAAAAATTTGTAATTTTTAACAATACAACAATAGTTGAATTATTAATAATGCTTATTACTGTTACAAAATTCTATTACAAAACAGTAATAGAATTTAGTAACAGTAATAAGCCACTTGCTCTCACGCAGACGATACGTGACGAAATTATTCGATCCTGGCGATCTTGATCAGGATAAGAGGATAAACTTATCAAATTATTATATTGTCATTGCTCCTTGATACGTTCGCAAAGTTTCAAATTAATCAGACTTCTTGAAATTGATGAAAATTAAGCTCAAACATTCCGTTACATACATACACACATACATAGTTAGATACAACCCAAGCTTATAAAAGCGTGTTAAAGAAAATGCCTTTTTGGCGACATAATTCATTATTACATAATTTTTTTGTAATAAAGCTTTTGAAGATATACAATTTTTCATAATCTTTCAGTTTAGTCAGTCAGTCTAATTTGTTTGTAATAAAATCCTTTCGCCATTTAGTTTTATAAAAGTCTGTTGTGTGCTTAATTGATGTTGTGTGAATATTAGTGTACTTAGTTGTTACATGCCCATACAGCGGTCGCATATACTGTATGGTCAGATCTCAGTACATGAGCACTGATTTGCGCGATCCGTACAAAAACTTGTATACCACAAGGTGTTGCACTTATATAATGCATTATTGCGATTTGTTGGTTCTTTTTAAGTGCTCCTGCACCGATGTGTGCAAACGCTAAAACGAAAGTCGAATACAACACCTGCGATGGTTATGGAGGACATTTGAATGACAAATATCGTCTGATAATAGACAAAAAGGAACTTTAGTTTTTGATTTTGTAACAGCTTAAAATAAACTCTGCCGCCAAAAAGTTTTTAAGCTTTTAGCTATAAGCCGTATGCTGTTCGCGGTGCGCGCGCACTTCATCTTCAAAGTGTTTCGAACTAAGGCGGTTATTCCAGTT
Source organism: Eumeta japonica (assembly GCA_005406025.1). NCBI lineage: Eukaryota > Metazoa > Arthropoda > Insecta > Lepidoptera > Psychidae > Eumeta > Eumeta japonica. Next base: position 69,696 of record BGZK01001513.1, on the reverse strand, counting down.
CCATTAAACATGGTTTAATGGAACTTTTGGAAAGACGCTTCGAGCTTTGCGGAACTTCTGAACAGGATGACGGTAGTGGCTAAATAAATACGACTTACTTCCTAACGAGTCTTAAAGTCGGAACTTAATAACTTTTTTCAAATTATACGATTACTTATGAAAAAGAGATATTTTGAATTCAAGTAAAGATCGACCAGGCATACAAAATATGAATAGATATATATGCAATAAAATCTGGAAAACGGTTGATTTTTGTGGAGCAGTTCCGAAACATTAGGCCGTTTACGAACGCAAAGACATCGTAAATGTACATACACCGAACGAGAAGGTACGTGCAAGAAATTTCTGTGCACACATTTTCGAGTTTAATATATCGATTTAATAGTCAGTCGATTGATGGACTATAATAATTATTAGTAAACTAATTTACGTATTCGTAAACTACCCACAATCAAATCATTGAAGACACGTTTTTTAGGGTTCTGAGGGAATAGGGAGTTCTTGTAATTTCGCCAGGTCCGTCCGTCCGTCAGTTTGCCTGTCCGTCTACCTGTCCGTAATTTTTCTCAGAGACTCTTGGCACTAAAAAGCTGTGATTTGATATGCATGTACATATTAATCACGCGGATAAAATGGTAGCATACAATCTTAAAAAAAAAACATTTTGTTGGAGTGCCTCCTCTACCCGTGGGATTGGGAACGAATATTTTTCAGGTCAGTGAAAATTATTAATCGATTTAGGGATCCGTTTGCAAAGCATTAAGCTTTGAAGTGTTCATTTTTGTTAAATTGAAGCGTCTCATCACTAGGTAACTGGCTATTCTTGGATATGTAAAAAAAAAATCACGGCGGTAGATGAATATAATAAAGTTAAAAATAAAACTTTTATAGCTAAGTAGGCTTTACAAATCAACCAGTCATATACGACCAACTTATAAAATGCATTAGAAGAAGTGAAAAGCAAAATTGAGTACTAATTCTATAGAAAATTGTTGTTGATTGATGTTGTTGATTGTGTAAAGTATGTAGTAAATATAAGTCTATGAACCATGTAAAATTATGAGAACATTAAATCAAAACATCCTTAACAATCGTCCTATAGAACAATTTTTATACCTTAATAACCGTTAAGGCGTGAAGAACCAGCTAATAGATTTATAGTATTCAAGAAAAAGCCCCCTTTTAAGCCCGCATATTCTGATAGGTAACTGCGGAACCATATATTGCGCGTAAGTCCACTCGCACTTGGCCAGTTGTATTTTCTATAATTCTGCCAAATCCGATTTGACATGAGCACTATTAAAAGTCCAGATAACGTCTCTTAAACAGTTTGAACTAAAAATAAGAAATTTAATAGAACTCCGATATCCACAACCTTCAATGAGTAAAAATAATTTCCTTTATTATTTTAAAGGCGCTGGAAGACTGCTATATAAATAAAAAAAATCTCAAAATAAGAATAGGTAGTAACAAAAGAAAACCATGCCAATTCGAGTGGCATTGTTCTTATGTTGAGAGATGTATGATAATATTATTGACTTAATGTTCTCTCGGTTTCTACAAAATAAACGAACGGTTATTATTTACTTTTTAAATGTCGTTAGTCTTTGTTTTTTTTTATATATTAATGTGACTTATCAGAACATGTTTTCTGTATATGCATGAATTTTGAGCAATAAATTTCTCTAATAGATATACATAAAATCAAGCAATATATATGACAAGTACGCGAAGTATTTTAAAAACATCTGACAAGTTCGAATAGGATTCGCACCCTGAGGGCTCTGTACAAATTTAATTATGTATGTAGATATTTGGTTCATTAAGAATTTTGCCGACTTTTATTTGTTCTAGATAACGATACTGGCAAGATATGAGTCCCAGGAACTTCAAAACATATATTTCTCTTGTTTGTAAGACTTTTCGAAATATTTTTTAAAATATCAATTGTTTTGGAAATATCGAATTTTTGCAGCGGAAGGTTGATAGATGGTCTCTCGTGTATTAGTTTGTATTATGATGTATACTCCAATTGCAAATGTCAAATTATATTTGCATAAAAATTATTTGATATAATGAAAATTAACGATATTGTTTTTTTTTCCTTTACACATGCTGTAAGACCTTACTTCTTGCCAAACTATGATTCTAGGGCACCAAATAGTTTCGTGTAAGTTTTGATGTTTTTGTGGGTGTCAGAATGTGTGGCAAAAGTGGCCAGTTTTTTTTTTGCATTTTTTCGGGTAGATCTAAGTTTTTAAAATAATATCAGCTAGACAGACACCTTCAAGTATTCCTGAGGAAAAGGGTTTCAATAAACGGACGAGCACTGAAGTAATTCTATATGAGCTTTTTCAGTTTTCGGAACCCTATAATATGAAGACACTTATACTACCTCTCTATCTACTCCCTCCTCATACAATCCCATTTCTTCTATCTAGGTCAAAATTTTGAAGATTTTGATTTCCAATTATTTTTTTGGTGATTCGTTATTTTTTTATCCTTCACTCGAAAAATATCAACAGGCGAAACAGACTCTTGATAGGTACGTGTGCAAATTTTCAAACTTACATCTATACGTCCAGAAATGGGTGAAACAAAATCAAAAGATGGCATTACATTCGGACGTGCGTACGAGTCGACTTAAAAGAAGCCTCTTAAAAATAAACATAAAACATTTTCCGTCACGCCAGTCACTTGCCGAATTATCGACAGCGCTGACGTGGAGACAATGAGATTACAGTCGGTACGTAGGTATTCGCGTACACGGCGCCGGCCGAGCGGCGCGCGCGTCGCGCGGGTCTCTTTAATAAAATTATGACCCGTCAGATCTACTGTGGGATTTTCGCTGACGAAATACATAGAAATGAAAAAAAAAAACAAAAACGTTTTTAAATAGATTATTTTATTTTAGTGTATTGGAACAGTAACATTTTTTTTTTTAATTACACGTATGCGTTTGCGCTCCACAATAGTAGAGGGCAAACGTTGATTTTAAATTTCATTCGATAAAATCAAAATTTATGTAATAATGTTTTTAATACGAATTCGTAATGAGAAAGTTAAAAAAAGTAGTGTTCGGCTCCGCCCGCATAGACATGGAGTCAATTCCTTCGTCTTGTATATCGAGCGATCATTCTGTTTCGATCGCAAACCTGCTATTGATTTCGTATCCAGTCTCGACCTAACTACATATCGATGCTAATCTTGTTCTCGAACTGGGTCTCGCTTTGAATTCTGATCGTGATACTACTCCTTGTTCCGATACGGGTCACGCTCCTGATTTTAATTTTAGTCCCACACCATGATTTGATCTTGATCCCGTTTTCGACGTCGATTCCTCCTTGTCTCGGCTCTAGATTCTGTTTGGAATTTCTATAGCGCTATCGGCTAAGATCGATAGATTCGGACGAAACCGGGGTGAATGCTAATATCAAAAAAAAATTTAGTCTATGTTACTCAGGGACAAGTGTAGCTTTTTTGAGAGAAAGAATTTTTAGACTCTATAATGGCATAAATATTCCGAAACAATTTTTGGATACGGTTCAGTAGTTCGAGTCAATAGTACAAATATATAGTCGAAGTTGGATTTAAATGTTAATTTTTTTCATGCCTGTAACCTTTGTGCGTATGCAAGCAATAAGTTAATAAAATTTTATCACAATCGGATGAACGTTACGGTAGCGCCTAAAATACGAACAAACAAATAAATATTGATTTTTATACATTAGATTTTTTTATTATGAAACCGTTTAGCTAGTACATGCAAAAATGTTTGCCAAGGAGCAATTTTTAATGAGTTCTTTGACAAAAAAAAAAGCACTATACCTAGGCTCCTAAAAGTTGAAGCGTAATGCTAACATTAAACTTATACATTAACTAAATAACGTATCATCTTACTCAAGCATGGATTCTGCTCCTTCTTTTCTGGTCTATGTTGTTAGTAAAAAGCAATGGATTACTTCACTATTTTTCCTTGCTGTATTTATATCGCTTTTATTGAGTAAGCATACACATAAATTATTTCTTAGAAAACTATAAAGGACTGTTTTAAATTACTAATAATGCAAAGAGATCACTAAGTAACCTGTAACGTTATTGTGAAACTAACGCCATATTGAATATATGTCATAGTTTGATTTATTAACTACCATTTTTGTCATTTTCTCTAATAAGCTTACATATTCCTTCAAAATAATACACTTTATTCTATTTCGCTATAATTTGCACCAACATTTATGATAGTATTGATAGTTATCCGACTATCAAGTGAAAATTAACGTGACAGACAATTAAAAAGCGTCATAGATAATTATTAGGATGCAAATTCGTGGTGACCGTGTTAACCGTTACATGTCAATTTGACAATCATAGCGAATAATACCGAATATTTTTAATTTTGTAGAAGTTGAAGTAAGATAAACGATCAATATATATATGGATATTTAAATTTGGCTAATGATATATTATTATTTTATACGGGTATCATACTAACATCAAGGGTGATCACTAAAGTGCATGCAATAGATATAGTGGAGCCATGCTTAGCTACAACAACTTAACGGTGGCTATATTCTTTATATAAATAATACAGAATACAGACGTAAAAAAGTAGTAGCTTCCGCTTTTGAAATTCGTTTTAAATGTAAGAGTACCGCTGGCCCATTGAACTCTCCATCAGATATCCTATTCCCTCCTTAGAGGCCGGCAGTGCACCAGCGACTCCTTTGTGGTTGTGAGTCTGCGTGGGCCGCGGTGACCACCGCTCTCTGGCAGCTCGCCTGCTCGTTTGCTCTTTGAAATGCTATAAAAAAACAAAGAAATACAAATGTATACAATGTCAAAGAGCTTAGCGGCTTGTCCTCGATGTCGACTGATCTGGTATAAGTGCTCGTGTTGAACATTTAGCCGACACACAATCTCAGCACTCGCCGCCCGCGCCGGAGTAAATGATTTGATTCCGAATGCCGCAGAAAATAAAAATTTTCTAATTCAATGCGAACGAAACGCAAAATATTTTGTTTCTCAACTTTTACTACGACAAAAATGCCCAACGCCGTCGTATCTCGCGAAATTCAATAAAACGTTGTGCAGCCTCCGAGCGGAAAACAATAAAAGTAGAATGCCCCTCAAAAAAAAATTACAGCGAGCACGCGGTTGTCCCACTTTTATGTGATCCGTAATGGAAATGAAACGGAAGACGGATCAAAATCTAAGAAAATGGATTTATCTCGCAATTTGAAGACTTTTTTATTTTGTATCTATTATCATTGGGATCATAATAACTAATGAAGTCTGAAACCGTAAAAGGTTTTGTGTTCCAATCAACGAAAAAAGGTTTTGTGAAAGATCTCTTCCATGTGAGTGTAATTTCCATTTGCCATATCCAAAATGGGATTGGAAGTAAGATCTGAGGCGTACAAACGGGATTTTGAAGAGGAATAGGCTGTACGGGCCGACTTTCATCCCTGAAAAACATCACGGTAATTTTTTTTGGCCAGCGGTCAAATTATTTTCTATGCTTTCGTAAATTCTTAGCCTATGTGATAGTGCAAAAAAACGATTTATAGATTACCCTATCTGTGCGTGGTGTGAATAATAGACTAACGACGCCTGTATGTCAATATAAATAAAAATGAATCGCCAAAATGTATGTACGCGCATCACTTCCGAACGATTATACCAAATTGGTAATTCTTTTTTTTTCTGTGTGGGTTATTATCAAAACAAGGTTTGTATAAAAGAAAATAACACTTTATATCTTCAGTGTGTCGGTTTGTCAGGGATATCGTCGGAACGGCTGAACAGATCACGATGGGTCTTTCACGGGAAGGTATAGGGGCTTACTAGGTTACTTTTGGGGTACTTTTTATTACTATATTTTTTTAGGGTTTCTGCAACACAAAAAATCCTTCAAAGTGGTATGATTTTTCGGAATGTAATCAAAAGTGGAACCGGAATCGAGATCGGACGCAAAACCGAAATTGGGGTTAAACTAAGAAGAAATTATGGACGAGGAAGGGGTTCGGAATTATGATGGATGGATAACAGTTATTAGTCAATACAAAAGTTGTACAAAAAATTTAATACTTCTTTAACACATAGAAAGTTACTCTATCCACAATTAATATAGTTTATATTTCATTTTGATATTAGTATCAAACCCTGGCTTTGTCCAAATCGAAACTGGGATTGTAACGAAGTTGAAATTGGAAGCTGAACAGGGAGCAAAATCTAGAATATGAACAAAATCAGTATAGAAAGCGGGACCGAAATTGAGAACGGGACTGGGGTTGAAAATAAATCTAAAGATGAGATCAAAACTTAAAGTGTGACCGGGATGTTTCATGTTTCGTGTATTATACATACTAAAGTTTGTCGCCGACTTCAACCATGTATTTGAATTATTGAACCGAACTGCTACACCGATTCTAAAAATTAGTTTACTCATAGGAAGCTACACTATCCTCAAGTAATATTGTCCATATTTTATTTCGATACTAAATTCCAGCTTAGTTCAAATCGGATCTGTGATTGGTAAGCACAGATCCGCGGAAGCGGAATTAATAGCGGAACAGGCAGCAGAATCGAAAACGCGATCAGGATCAAAATCGAAAGCGGGACCGGGACCGAAATTGAGAACGGGACTAGGGTCGAAAACAAGTGTGGGGACAGAATTTGAATCAAAAGTGTGACTAGGATTGGAATCGAAAACGAGACCTGGATTTAATTTGATATCGATCCATACAAAAGAAGAAAAAAAAATCATTCTACGTCCATGCTGGCGCAATTGCGGGCATTAACTATACGGGCAAGTAGGCAAGTTACCTACAAGAAAAAGCAGAACGACGTCTGCCGGGCCGGTATATATATATATATATATATATATATATATATATATATATATATATATATATATATATATATATACATACATGTCCCCGTCTTCCAACGATATCCTTTGTCGAATTGATGGGCCAGCTTATAACTGCCCAGAATAATAAAAGATGCCTCACAAATAAAAGCAATAGTTTATGAAATAATCGACACCTTAGATTAGCTTTTTGGTTGCCATGGCTATAAAAATTAATACTCTCTACCATTTCAATTATTGATAGGTAATCCTGAATAGCTATTCTCTTGATCACAATCCAAAACCTAAATCAATAATGCCATTGACCCTTGGAAAAATAAACATTATCACCCATTTCACGAGTTCATCTTTTTATTACTTGATTTTGTACCTCTGTACTGTCAAAACAATGTACTACACTAACCTGGCAAGTTATGAGAAAAGTTTGCGCTTATAAGGTAGTTTTCGAAATGGTATTACAAATATTATGTATTATTAAAATAAAAAAAAAAGATATTGCTATTTTATTGCTAAAGGGCCTCATTTAGAAATTATAAACATACTAGTCAGCGGCACTTGCAGTGTAGCTATTTATCTTGTAAAACTAGGATATAATTCGTTTGAAATGAGTTAAAAAGAAAAATCAAGTGACGTCGTTTCATTATATAACTCTGTACCTATGTGATTGGTTGGTACTTGACAGTTAGTATAATCTTTGGTTTGCTTTGCGACCGTCGTTTTACATTTATATCTACTACTAACGGGTTTTGCTTTATTTTTTAGAATTAATTTTTGCTTAGTGTTTTGAACTTACTGTGGGTTTCAAGTTCGATCAACTATGCCGTACTTGTATACTGCTCAGGAATATGCTGACATACATTACATTTATGAGGAATGTAGAGGCAATAGCTTTGCTGCAGCTGATCTATATCGCGAAAGATATCCGAATGCAAAGTGACATCTTGATTATCACGTATTTATCAATTTATCAACGTTCACCGTGCATATTCCGAAGGTAGAAGGAATAACAAAAACAACTGTAAATAGCCTTATACGACGCTATTGGTACCATTTATATCACATGTGAGGTATGTATGCATTATTTCCACGTGGCTATCTAAAACGTATACAATTTTGTCAAATAATGTTGCAGAAACACATGGCAATGGCACTCTAAAAGCTAATCTAAGGTCTCGATTCTTTCGTAAACTACTGCTTTTGTTTTCTAAGGTATCTTTTGTGATTCAGGGCAGTCATAAGCTGGCCTATCAATTCGCCAAAAGATATTGTTTAAAAATCGGGACATGTTGTATATATATACGGTGATAGTAAAACAAGTGAAAGGGTTTGCGTACTTGGGTAGTCTGTTTGCAAATGACGGTCAACATGATAGGGATATTGAAAAAGAGTCAACGCAAGAAAGAAAACGAATTTGAGTACTTGTCGTATCACTAAATAACAGATCTGTGAATGAGGCGAGTGACAAAAATAGTAATTCATTTCAATAGTGTCGTACAGAGTACGACACTATGTGTGCGTGACGTACAGGTATCATATTTCATCATCGATGATAAAACACGTCCAAGATTTAATTTTCAAATTTCTTGCGAACGCTCTCTAAAATTTAACAAACCTTTTTATTCGTTTCCCGAGCACTTAATTACAAGCAAGTTAGACTTCGCGTCTGTTGACCTTGAGCCCGATTTCAAGGTTACAACCTCTCTAATTAATTCTCTTCTTAGTACGTCTATTAAGAGCCATCCTTTTAGTTCTTGTTATTCATTTTGTGAGCTTCTTTTTTCATTCTCGAAAGAATTTTGGTAAATTTTAATTTATTTTATTAACTCAATAAGTATTAATTTTTTTCAATGACTCAGGTTAGTAACATATTTGTACGTACGTGAGAAGTTATATTCTTTGGGTGATGAAAAATGATAATAAAAACTACATGCTCCTTTTATCAAAAGATAAACATTTTTGATAGATTAAAAATATTTAGACAAATTCGACAATTTATCATATATATGCTTCTTTCTACGTCATTAAATATATGATTATACTCATAAAAAAAAGATACATGAATATAGCTTCAAACCTTCATATACAATGTTCGTAATAAAAGATAAATATACACGACCAAGTTAAATGTTATCTTCTATACTCAAATTCAGGAACTGGACCTGTTAACTCCTACGCATGTGCCATTTCAGTATGTTACTGTACATTCGTTATCATAAATATATTATAGGCGATTGGCTTTAGTAACTAAAATCGAAGGTTCAAGCATTCATGACGACTGTACACAAGTGCCAAAATACAATAGTATATAAATACACGTCGTTCGCGTACACGCACTATATACAGAATATGAATGATTATTCTGTATTTGAATGTATTAGTTCTACACATTCCATACACTTGGGAATGATTAGGCTGAAATGAATATAATGATAATAACATTTTTTTTACTACACTAGCATGCGCAGCTTCGTCACAAGTTAGAAATACCTATTGATCTGTTTTCCCGAACGCTCCCTATGAAATATAATTTAAAAAAATAAACCAAATATATGTACATGGAGCACGTCCTTGTTGGCCTTACGATATGGAGGACGTTAAAATAAAAAAGTACATTTTTATTTTATATGACGTGTGAGGTTATCATACGAAAGCATTTGCTCTAAGTACGGCGTTGGTTTTTATTAAACAAAAATATGCGAAATGTCGAAGACTTCTTTTAATCCTTAATCTGTTATGTAAACGACTGGAGCATGAATTAGTATGTATATATCATATGTGAAATTTTAAAATAATCGTACTTACATGAAGGTTTATGTACTTCATCATGCTTAAATTATTATCTCAATTGAATAATCTATTGTAAGTACGAAGGTGCCTCCGCTCACGTACTTCCAGCAGTTTATATCCTTTTCTCACAGCTTGTATTTTTTTCCGTCGCTACGAAACACGCTCGCTATAAATTTGCATCAGGAAATGAGAACAGCTTGCACGAGGGTAAGCGATCCCAAAAAGAAGCCTTTCGCAACAGATTTAAGTGATAAAAAGAGATCAATGGCCGTTCTCGAAGGAAATCAGGGGCTTTTCCCTACACGACACGTCCCACTCGGCGATATCGGCGAGGCGCGCACCGAACATGAATTTATCCCAGGCTAGTGCGGCATGATAAAGCTGTTACTTTTAAACATATTTGTACTTGAACAACTGTAAATTACTCAATAGCGAAAAAGGTACGTCCTATAAAGAGAACGCGTCCGAAAGAAAAGCCCTCACATAAGCCTCCTTCGATGCATGTCGGGATATTCACACGTCAAAACTTCTGGATGATATTATGCGAGATGCATAGGTCGAAAAAAATCGCCTAGTGTCTTCTTCAACTTAAAAAAAAACGGTCATAAATATTTACGATCTGAAACGCAACTTAAAAAAGCACTCGGCAATGAAAGCTTATAGCTATGCCTGTAATAGTTGCAGTTGTAATGGGAACTTATAACTTATATTTTGTAACATTGAATAGTGAAATTTGGCTATTACCCTTTGTGATGCTCCGATTCCATTCGTGAAATAAGTTAGAAATTAAGTATGTAAATTGCGAAACGACGTGCTGGTGAATAATTTTGTAAACATGTGTATAAACGAAGGGTATATCAAATGATATAAAGTGATATGGAACGACTGAAAAATAATTACTATTACAATAACACATATAATACGTCTTGAATACAAACAAAGTTTCCGCTTAAGACTATTTCGCGTTTTTATCCCTTCGCATAAACACAAAGGTGCATATAACACAGAAAGGATTTTCTCTGTAATACCGCCAGGCATGCACAAACGCACCACGAATGCGCTCAAACAGCAGGCGGATGCAAATTCCCTCTGACATCTTCTGTTTTGAATAACATCATATACCCCAAAGCTACTGTAATACAATTTAAACGTGCCCTGCAACATAATCTGATGTGCACGAGTCTGACTCCACAAACACACCTGCAGTACAAATGCTCAAATACTTTTTATTAATGCAGAGAGCTGCTTGCATGTCCTGTCTGTTCTAGAAATGTGTTCATAATATGTTATCTTTAATACATAATCAACCCTCAATTACAATAAACTAATATAGAAAATTTAATCAAAAGTTAGATAGCGTTAATTGTATCAGGATTTATATGGCACATTTTACCCTCTTATTTTTTTTGTATTTAAATATGCCCTTACAACATTATTTCATTCGATTAATAGACGGGGGAAGGTTTTACCGATGTCGGATCTTAGATTATTAGTCTCGTGTTATTCATGAATTAATAATGGCGCGCCGATTCAGCGCGTAATGTTAGAATTTCACGAACTGTAAGGTAATTATCATTATTTATTTTTTACTCGTTTTAATAGTGAAGTAGAGAAAAAAAAGCTGATACAAAAAGTTAAGTTACAATTGGGACGGTTTATTTTCGGACGGACCGAGGACTTCTGTCTTGTATTGGTCTTTTTCATAAAACATGCAGCTGTATATGTATAAAAGATTCGGATGCACTATTACTTTTTTAATTAAAATTTTCGAAAATATTTCCATTGGTAATAAATTTGTATATTTGTCGTTATAATATAAGTATATTTAACCTGTTTATAGATTTAAATAAACAGGTTTTAGAAAAGAACCTCCAGGGACTCTGTGCAAGTAAATAGAAAATTGTAACGTAATTTGTTTTTGTGTGGCATTACTAAAAAGTTATTCTACTAAATCCATAGATTTAGTATTTAGTCTCATAAGACTAATGTTCCAAAAAGTCTACGATTTTATATACAGAAAACAACTACATCTTAATATTCTCCTCGTCAGCTTTTTCATTGCTTTCAATCTCAATCGTTTAGAAGTAAACGTACTAAATAGATTTAGTTCATAGTTTTAAAAACTTACTCAAATCACTCATAATCTGAAAATATATAAGTATATAAAACTTTAATTTTTTTCGTAAAATTAAGTATAATTTGATTGAATCAAAGTGCCATTTCTAAGCAATTACCAAGTACAAAGTCTTGTAGCTATAATTGGCTTAATCACTTTATTTTTATGAATTGTCAATTAGTACTTGATGAGCTTTATGTTACTAATGAGCTACTTAATTGTGAAGAGAATTTCTGGAAACAAAAACGATTTGTAATAATTTCATTGAATTTTGGCATTTTCACGTTGAGATTGGCTCTAATGAGCTAAAAAGGAAGGCAACGCTTTTACCTAATGGTGAAAGCGTTGCCTTAGGACAAAACCGTGTTGGGTTCGAACGTTGAATATGGGTTATAAGGTAAGTCAACTGAGAGCTCGTTCGCTCCGTGTTTTGGAGATTTAGTTGAGTGTTCGATTCCAGATTGTAAGGATTACGGAATCGTACGCGGGCCAAATTGGTGGTACATTAAGAAAATAATCAAATTTTAAGCACTAAACCACCATGGGATTTCATGAACAGGATGTTGGATATCAGTGAAGCAAGAGGGATATGCAAAGATCATTCCACGTGGAAACCTATAGTCTCTGCCTACTCTTCTGTAAAATGGACGTGAGTTTATATTATTATTATAAATATTAGAATAATAGTTAAGGAACTTAAATTTAAAAACACTAATAAGACTTTGCCGCTACTCGTTTATTGTACCTTACAATACAAATATGTTGTAGCAGGCTTTACTTACATTCTTCAGGTGGCGTTTACAAACACACGTAATCGCAATCCTTCGCTTCGAGTTGCCCAGTTCTTGAAACCGATTTTCCCGCGCTCGGGGTTGCCATTTTTTTCGGTAACCGATCAATTCAAAATATTCTTATTTAGGTCATATCAAATAAGCATAAATATTCGGATGAATGTTTAAAAATTAAAACAATAAATTATGGGAACCTTGTCAATGCTAACAGACGGTTGTCCTGTGAATGGAACGCATTTATTTCGATCCGGCCATTCGAGTGATTGTATGCCTCTAAACATGACAATATTGGCAGTAAAAGGACAATATATTTAAAAAAATATACATATCAGCATTATTAACTCCAAGTAAATGAAAAAAAACCCTTTCTAGTTTTACTAATGTGAATTACTACATCAGTTGTTTTAATATTTTATTGGCACATATATATATATATATATATATATACATATAATAACTTAATTAGTAACAATAATTGATACCTCGATTCTTGATTTATTTATAGACAGAGATAAAAAGAAAGAGAGAGAAAAAAAGATAAATAAACACAACCACTAGGAATACACAGCCTAATAAACTCTATTACTGATAAACATATGAAATCATGGAAACACACAAATTCAATACAAAACCCATCCAATGATACATAATTTACCTTAAAAACCCACATTATTATATAGTTATGCTAGAAACGAATTATTCCTTATTCTCTTAATAGATGACTTGAAGCACACTTCAGTGTTAATAGATTTGACAGGAGGTGTATAAGTAAATTTAAAAGCAAATATACGCTAAAACTTGGAGCAATTTAAATACTCATAAAAATTTGACAAAATGGCTTTTAATACTTTTTCAACTATATTATTTGTAATAAAGAAATTACAGTGTAGTATAAGGTAATCTGAATGTATTACTTAAAAATAATACTTTTCTAAACAAAAAATATTGTACAGTGATTATAAGAGTTTTGATAAATTTTCGTGAATTATATTTTGTGTTTCTTTATATTAACGATTTCTTTGGAATGTATTGATTTTTGTAAAGAACAACTTGCAAAAAATGAATCTAACCATAGAATTTTGTGACTTCATAGACGTTGAGTATGCATCTTTAAGTGCAAGATGCAATGACATTTTCAGTTATAACTTCAAAGTAAGTATTGAGGAGGTGAAAAAGGGTAAAATATGTATTTTTTAAAGCTCTTAAATGTAAGTGAAACAAAAGCTAATAAAAAATTTGATTGGTATTACTATATCAAGTAATAAAAGAAAAGAAATGCACGTATACAAAAAATGGGTCAATGTTTCTTAGGAGTTTGTAACGTTTAATATAGTAATTATTTAATTAATGTAATAATATTAAAGGTGAATATAAATTGGAGACGCGTACGAGCAATCGATCGAACAAGTAGGAATCGAAATAAAAAACAAATGCAATCAGTGAATAAACCGATACAAAACGTCATCTGCAAAAACCTGCTTTTGTAGTTATAACACTAGAATTTGCGCCAGAATGTAACAATCCCATGTCACGACGAGCAGGTGTCTAAATCGTCAGATTTTATTGCGGGTATCGTTGGTACCCTAAGTGGCGCTCTGTACTGAGTAACTTGAAACGAGTGATTTATCGGTAGCGATGTCATACAGTGAGGTGTAGTGGGATTCACTAGAAAGCTGTGCTTGTCCATACACAAATTTTAATGAAAATCAGGGCTTAGTAGCGATGCCGGAATTCTCTTGCATCATTTATTTGCAGTGAACGACTCATTGGATCAGAATATACCACATTGATTTGTATAATCAGCCATAAGTGTATTGTAATATAATATTTGATGTTTTATTCCTTATTTTACAGTTATAAATAACGTATTCGGTCCGCTGGGAACACGGATCAAGTATATTGGAAAGCAATCATTCCGAGCACGAAAATTCAATTTATTAGTATTAGTCGTCGCAAATTAAGAAGCTTTAAAATCAATACGTAAGTTATAACAATACAAAATAGTGGTGTCACTGTACAGTCTAGTGACGCTTTTAAATTGCATACTGTTTACGCCATTTTACCTCCTTTAAAGTTTTAGTTTGTTTCCCATAGACAAAATATAACTAACAGATGCGGGGTGGGAGGGAATATTGGGACAGACGTCAGACAAACTCGCTTGCGGGTGGATCGTATGTATTTCGCTCATGCGCGGACGAGTGAAATTGGAAAAAGCGGGCCGATGCGGGTCAATAAAGCTATATAGGAAAACAATTCACGGGAATGAAGTAAACAATAAAAACAACAAAACAGTGCCACTAGAGTGACTAGACCACACTTGCGGCTCGAGCGGCCTGGACACCTGGGACGAGACGTCGGAAGAGTGAGTTCCCGCGCAAACGAACTACTCAGGTTATCGCAGGCGCGTACATTTTTAGTGAGCGTGACCAAGATTACTGAGGCTTAAAAAGGGTGTTTATGCGGGTTTCGTAATATCTAATGATAAAATCGTAATATTTTTGTTTCGGGTTTTGCTGGTTCTCTCAACTTCGAAATACATTGAGAGGTATAGGGAGATGTGCAAACCTATTATTATCGGAAGGTGCTTAAACGAGCAATGTATATTGTTCTAGCGGGTAACAGGTACTAGCGGTCAAGGTCAAAAAATTCACTTCGACGATATTATATATCTTTTAATAAGATATTACAAGGCGGGTCTAATAATTTGTTTCTTGCAAGGTTAACATATTTATTTAAATTCAGAATAACGGTAGTAGGCTGCATAAACGTTAATGATCAAGAGAGACAACCTTTATTTTTTTAATTTATAAATAATATATTGCTTAATTTAAGTTACACAAAGCGGGCGGTTTATTTTTTTGTTTAATATAAGGCGAGCATATTGTTTGACCTAATATTACGATTATGGTTAGGTTAAGCGGGTTTTCTCAGATAGGTATTCCTTTTAAGTTTGATTTAATTTTACAATACGATTACGTTAAACGGCTTTTTTTCTTAGTTAGATATTCTATGTAAAATCCATAGCGGGCAATAAATGCAATATTTATTAAGTAGGTAATTCGTAGCGGTTTAGAACAGTTTATTTGTTCTGGATTAGTTATATTAATTTACGGGCGATTTCTTTAGATATATTTTACTTTAGTTTTTAGTTGTTTGCGTAATTTTTAATTCAAGGTTAAGATTTATTGCGGATAACATTATTCAATATAGGTGAATGTTTAGTTTTTTTTTTTGTATTACATATTTTTGGCCAGCATTATTAGCATATTGCAGTTTATATTTTAATAGTAATCATCGGAAACTGATTCCGCAAGCGGGTAATATTATGTTTTTTAGTTTATATAATAATTTTCTTTTCTGTCTTGATTACACTTTTAAGGATCCTTGGACAAGAGTTCCGCGGACGGAAAACAATATTATTTGCTTTTTTTTTGTAAAATAAATATTTTTATAGTTATTAAGTTGTACCACTTTATAATATTTTTTCTCGTTTCGGTGGATAATATTTTGGGAATCCGCAAGAGTTTATTTTTTATTTTTCTAGGTACTTGAGTTTATTTTTCTGGTTATTTTCTTTCGGTGACGTTTCGAATACAATACAAGATGTTGCATGAAAATCATTTAGCGGCTTTTAAAGCTAAAGCGCCGTAGTTTGCGAGTGCTGCAGGCTTAATAAATTTCGAAAATAAGAACGATAATAGCGGGCACGCTTCGACGATTTCCCGGAGTATCGAACCCGGTTTAATAAGCATACGAGGCATTTTTGGCAACTTTGGATAATTACAAACCTGAGCATGAGGCGATTCTGGCCAAAGTGGATACGGACTTTCTCCGAATTTTCGAATTAGCGAATTCGATCAAATTGGCCTTCGACGACTTAGAATGCGGAAATGAACCGGAACGTACGGCGGAACCGAATTCAAGTTCGACCAGCTCGGCCGACGACGGGCTTAATTTTGCGTTGGCCGATATTAAGTCTTATTCAATTTACCGGGCGAGATTTAAGGACTAACCTTACAGCAGATCAGAAATTTGGATATTTGCTGTCCTGTCTCTCAGCGGAACCGAGAGGTTTGGTGCAGCATTTCAACATCAGCAATAACTCCTATCCAATCGCGCGGGATTTATCAGAGCGTCGCTATCAGAACACTCGGCGGTTAGCGGACTCTTTTATCTCGGAGATCTTAAATCCACCGAACGTCGAGGTTGCGGATGGACTTGCTCAACCCTCCCCTGATGACTACCAAGTAATTTGGGGGACTAAGACTTCCGGTTAGAGAGTAGTTGTACCCATTTTTTCACACAGCGCCGGCTAAACTTCCGGTCGAATTGAAAACGCGGTTCGAGCAAAAGTACGACAGCGATCCGCGAGTGCTGCCAACCTTGTAACACCTCAAAATTAACATCAGTGTTTACTAGCGAATTTGGATTTTCTACATAAAATGGTAATTTGATAACAGCTTCTGAACGAGATATCGTAGTGTTATTTTGATGGATCCATAATTCGTTTTGATAAGTAAAGCCACTTTTTTGGATTTATAACTCGATTCAGTTAATGGATCATAAAAAAGAAGTAATTTTAAAACAACTGTTTTGAATATCTAATTGTCAATGTCATTCAATACGTCATTAGATTGATCTGTCATTTGTCATTTATGTCATATCGAAGTTCACATTTTCAAATACAATACAAAAATTTTGTAGGTATTCTTTTTTGGTCGGAAAAGCGTCAGAACAGGTATTGCGAAAGCCGAATTTCTTTCAAGGAAATATTATATTCAGTTTACCTTCTCCTGTCTAATATAAGTATTTATCGTGGAATTCTCCTAAGCAACGAGTAAGGTGCGATGTTTTGTTTGGAGAGGTGATTTGTAAAATCTGTTATCCCTTAGGCACGTGTCTATGGTGGTTCTAGGATGTTCTTTACACCCCTGCAAAAGTGAATGTCTGAAATCTGGATGTGAAAACGCCAGTGAGGAAGTGCACAGCGTTCCATTCCCGAGGTGGCATCAGGTCGCAATATTTTTGCTAAGAAACATCTGCCTACACTGCCTCTTGCCAAAGGTTTTCATCACAGACGAGAATCCAAGAACAAATATAGGAGGGAAATTAATCTAGTTCAATGTTCGAAATTAGGTACCTTAATCTTGTTGTATAACATTTGATTATGAACATCGTTAAGTTTGATTATAAATTTTTTCTCAGCACTTGTTGTCTTGTGGTGCTCATTAATTATATTGTAATTATGTATCCAATGTTTATCATATGTCAGAGGTCACATAATAAAAAAACAACCATACACCCTGAAACTCATGTCTTATTAAATGCATATGTTCTAATTGTATCTATATGCCTTTTATTTGCTTATATTGACAAACTTGCTAATAAAAAATACGACTATACAATCTTCGACCAGCTCATGGAGTTTCTCACGGAGGAATGTCGCGAGAACATTCCGCTGGACGTGTGGGGATGGAGCGCTAATGTGGGCCATCGGATGATACTTGAACAGCGGGCGGGTGACAATGGTCGTAGGAATGAAACTCTTCCAAAACTGTGGTGGGAATTGAACTCAAAACTACGTCTGGTTAATACGGCAGAGCAGGACCACAGATGGTGCCCGTTTCGTAAAGCGGGCGGTCATGAATTGACTTCATGCGGGCGATTTTACAATGAAAATCCCGACAAGCGAAAGGCGTACGTAACACAACGTGGATTATGTTACAATTGCCTTGGGAGACAAAATACGCGGGAATGCGATAGAGTGCGGCCGTGCAAGTTCTACGACTGGACTTTGATTTTCCTTTATATTAATGTGCCATAGGCCAGGCGGACAAAGGACATGTGTGTCCTCCTAGGCAGCTCTGTGGACCAGTGCACTCTACGGACGGGGGTTCCGCCAACACCTGTGTTCCCTAACAATCGAGTGTTAGCAACACAAGTTTATTCATTTGCTAACCTTCACGATTTGAGACGAATAATCAGATGTATAAATACATTTATACATTTACATAAAGAATTCCAGTAGTACATTGTTAAAAGAACTATTAGAGCTCACCCTCGGATGTCCTGCAGCTGCGGATGGCGTGTGGTGCAATCACACTTCTGATGTCGGATGTCTATCTTCGACGATGTTTTTAAAAGCCACAGCACTGATGACATCTCCATTGCTGCGAAAGCTGTTATCCATGGTGCGCCCTCGAAGTCCTTTGATACGTCTGATCGCCTCGAGTACTCAGGTGGAAGTGGTCCAGCCCACGCACTGTGTCCTATTCTTGGATGACACAAACAATCATCGGAAGCGCTCGGCTTCACCGAAAATATACGATCGGACGCTTGCCCGTTAAACCATTCGTACATGTAAACATCGGTCGGGTATCGTCGGGTGTCATCGGCCACGCGGAAATGTCTCCCGATGGCACAAACAACGTTCGAGTGTTTTCGGCACCGGGTTAACAGGTTTAAACGTATCGCATCTAACAAATACCTATCGGCTAGGTTTAGGGAAGCAAATTACAAATCACATGCGTGCGCGTGCGCGTGTATTGTAGTATTTGATGAACAACGTATTATATTAAAATATGATCATAGTATCATATAAACAATCATATATATATATAGAAAGCAGTGTTCAAATATATTTCATTCCTCTTTTGTCCTTTAAATAATTTTGTACAATCTAAACAATTTTATTAGTGTAATTTTAGTGAGCATTAACGTATTAATAATATATATAACAATATAATGGCACGTATATGAGATTAAGTCGTTTAATTTAATACACATTGAAAAATAAGAAAATAATAGTTTAAGTAATAAATTACTAAACTTAAAAATAATGAGAAAAACATATATAAGATACATTAAATACATTTCAATTAAAAAAAAATAAACATTTAATTTATATTTGACTGTGACAGTCAATTCTCACCTTCTTCAGACAATTGGCCGCCATTGTTCATGTATTCTCAGTTCCACTCGCATGAAATATGACAATATATCTATCTCACTTACGCGCAGGAACACGTGTTATTGTCGATTTAAAAATAGTACAAACGCGTACATATTTACAATACTTGTATATAAAATGATATATATTCCGTATCCTTCACGTTTGTTGAGTATATTGCACGTATAAAATACGCAAAAAGTCATTTTTACCGAATCTTCGAATAAATTTTCGTAATCACACTGACGTTAACACTCAGACTGTAAGCCACTAAATGAAAAATTCAGACAAAGACCCCAAAGACTCAGGACTATAAGCACTTGAGTAACGTATCTATCTTAATTACATAATACATACATATACATATACATATGTATGTATTATGTATATAATATATATAAGATCATTGCTACTAAATATTTACAAACACGAGACGGTTTCAATTTATTAAAAAATAAACTTTCGATACATATTTATTCTAGTCTTGAAATCCACAACGAAATAATGAATTATAACAGGACTGTACTTACCAAGTAGATAAACTTTATCCCACTTTATGTACTATTAACTAGAATAAAAGCTAACTTGCGTTTAAAAGCATTAATAACACTGTACCGGTGCTCGTTTATAACATAAATATGTTCTAACAGGCTTCAGTTTCATTTTTCAGATGACGATAACAAATTTTAATGCATGTAATCGCAATGTTCGCTTTCGGCAAATGGCCGCCTGGAGTTGCCCAGTTCTTGAGACCGATTTTCCCGCCTCGGGGTTGTCGTTTTTTTCGGGAACCGATCAATTCAATATTTAAGTCAAATCAAATAAACATAAGTAAATATAAAAATTAAAACAAATTATTACGGGATTATTGTCAATGCTGACATAAAGATTTTAAAGTTTTGTGCATAGTACATATGTATGCGGAGGGAAGTCTGTATGTGTGAACGCGTGCGCGTGTTTATGTGTGTGTGCTTCTATGTGCCATGTCGTGTTGTATCTGCCTTAGCGTTTAGGTTTTCATTATTTTTATTGGTCGATGAGGTTAAAATATTAAAATAAATTTATTGCATAATTCTATACAACAATTAATTGGGTCTATCTCTCGACCGTTCCTTTGACACGTCAACTGTACAGTACGTTTCATGTCCGTGTTCGTATTCACGGGCTTCGTATCGGCAACGCGTTGTCGTGATCGACTAAGCCTTTAAGCCTTACAAGCGGGACAAACAGACCAACGAACTCGGTTTCATATTTATGACAACACGATACTAGCGACCGCCTGAGCCTCCACTAACATGGGTAAAAAATATATTCGTGTTCTTGAAACTGGCGCCAAAAATATTCTTTTATATTATTAATTTGGACGACTCAATAGCCTCTTTCGAAACGTTCAATACTTGTCGCTATTTTTTTTTTAATTATATCATAGTAGCACTATTATTGTATAAAAATCTATACAAACCGAATTGGTACGGTTATTTTTATTCTTATTGTTGTCATGTTTTCGGCACAAATAAACAATAATATTTACATCAATAGCATTCAATAGATTTTTGTTTCTCGTAAATATAAGGCTAACGACAATTAATTAGCTCAGCTTAATTAAGTTTTTAGAGAATTATCATGCTTACGTAAGTATATGTAAACAATCAAACTAATTATCGTCCTCAATAAGATTTAATAATTGTATATGTTTTATCTAACAATTTCAAATAGAAGATTAGAATTGATATTGAGTATGTTTATTAAAATGAAAAACTTTAAAAAAATATATATTTTTCAAGGTTGCATACCACGAAAGGAAAGAAATAGAACACTTATACTATCATTTTCTTATCCGTCTGTCTAAACCATTTTCAAGTTGAAATGAATATGATGTAATAAGATCTACGGTCTCTTAGAGGTATAAAACATGTAAATCACCGTAATAAAAAATTTCATCCAAAAATTATTTTGCTACTTGCAAACTTATTCATTAAGCCCTAGACGATATTTTCTGTTGACCTACCATTATGAGATTTGGTATAAAGCAAGAACTTACAGTACAAATAAAGGGATAATCATTTTTACAAGAAAAGGGATAATTGAAAAATCATTAATTAGTAGTTACTCACAAGATTTTTTTTTAATTATCTACTAATATTCGCTGGTAGAATAGCTATCGTGCGTTGAGCAAAGTAAAGGAGAACATTTTTTAACTTCCCACTATGGATATTAACGACTTTAAAAATTTGGGAAGACGAAAAATTTCCCAAAAATTTGTATGTGAAAACTCATTACAAGTTTCGGAATGCCTGGGACAAACATGTAGCCAGTATTAGTATTGTAAAAACGGAAAAGTCGTCAAAATTCTCGATGAACGAAATATTTATCTATATAATGAAATTTGTACGAAAAAATTTAAGGCGCGACTTCAGCTCACACTTATTTTATTTTATATTTTAAGAAGAATTGCAAAATCAGCGTATCGCCAATTATTTTATTTCGTTGTAATAAAACACAGCCACGTCGATGCACACAAATATAGTTTATCGAACCCTTAAATTTTATGGCTCCGAAATAAAACAATGTCTATAGAAAATACCGACGAATTCTATCTTGTCACTGATTGATATCGCATTTATTCGAAAAAATATTCTCGTTACATTCCATATTGTGTCTTCAAACCGCACCACTAACCGTCTCGAATTATCCGATATTTCTTACATAAAAATCGTACAGAACATCAATCACATGAGCTCGATTGGCACTTGGCGGGTACTTTTGATAATATCATCCTATAAATAAGATATATGTTCTTCGTTGGATTACAGTCTTAATCTTGTTACAAGTATTGAAATGAACCCTTGATTTTGAGAATACAATAATAAGTTATAAACAATTTAACGGTTTATATATAGCAATTTCGTCGATGTAATATTATACATATAATTTAAATGCAATCAGTTGTTTCAGTGCTTTATATAGTCAGAGAAGTGATAGAAAAATATTATATAAATTTTACTGTAATAATATTAAATTTTACGTTAAAAATGTGTTAGTAATATTATTGTAATCGTTCGAAGAGTTCATAATTACATAGGCTATTAACCATAAATGTACATATTATATATATATAATATTAGCCATAATGCTGGCCAATAAAGAGTTTTTTTTTTGTAATATCCGCTACGCATGCAATATAGTCACTTTGTTATTATGATTACATAAATTTAATATTTCATGTACGATGAATATAAAAAAGGAGCACTTTTTTCTGCTACGTGATATTACTTTTGACTTAAACAAAATTTGATTTTAAGCACTTGCACAATTTCAAAACTCCTTTTCTGGAAAATTTCAATTTGAAATTATTTTTTTTAAGACATTAAAAACTACTCTCACCGTCTCCTTATGAACTGTCATTTAACAAAAAGTCTCTTTTAAAATTGAATTTGCATTTCATGTCTTCTTTTTAACGGGTCTTATCCAAAACAACCGTTGAAAGGGGGACGTGGAACGCGAATTCTATTTCAAAAGTGACTTTCTGATAAATACCAGTTCAAAAGGAGAGGCAGGAAGAGGTTCTAAAACCTAAAGATAAACTTCTATCTTAATTTATACAGCACACGCCACATACTGAGCCCTCGGATGCGTTAACGCAGGGAGTGCTGTTTAAATTAGCCGCAAGTTATTTGAGCTACGCTCTCAGCTCGAGCGGGGACTTCTGCCGCGTTAACGATCCGCAGGAATATACAAATACCGCATTGTATGGAGGACGATAGCTTCATTACGATGTTGTCGCTGTGTTTTATTAATAATTTCGACCCTCATTTTGTTTAACTAATGGTAATTCAGCGTGGAACATTTTCTGTAATCTTCAAAATGTGTAAAGTTTAACCAGCGATATTCTCGAATGTGGCTGCGACTTGGCAACTTAAAGGTATTACAAAGCTTAATTTTTGATTTTAGGATACTATACTAACAGTGTAACTAGTTAAATTTATATCTCGTCGGATTCGTGTAGTTTTTTTTCAAAGTTACAAATCAGACCCAGTCGTTTGTCTTCTGCATCTAGGCTTAGGTTTGAGTTGTGGAATTTAAATTGTAGTGCGAGACCTTAAAGTGAGAATATGTCAGAGAACTAATTATCATCCGAATTTCTGTGCTTTTAATGAAATATTTTTTATTGTAATGATCTGAATATGGCGTGGTTGGTGAATATCTACCTAATTTTACGGATAATAAAAAACTCTATGGCGATACAGTGTAGTTCTAGAAATGCTTAAAGCCTAATTTTATGAAATTTGTTTCGACGTTTATAGTATTTTTGAGTACAAAATTTATATAATTTTATAACATATTATAAAAACTAAGAATCGCGCCCTGAAGGCCTAGCAAAGGTGAATTAATTATACGGAGTACGTGCTTAACTTACGGCGCGGCGTACGCGGGGTTAATGCAAGTGTATGAACTCGGAACACACAGGCACAGCCCTACCCCATTCTAGCTTGAGTGCTATGCAAATTTACAAAGCGCTAAGCTCCTATCTAACCTTTCACGGGTACCCACTCGGATACGACCGGAACTGTGCTTAAGTGCGTTCAGAATTAGTCGTTATGACTTGTCATGTTGAAGTTTCTCTTCGTAGTCAATTTAGAAACGATTCGTGTCATAAGTTAAAATAAATCGTAACGCAAGAAAACAATTTTGAACATGCTGCAGCGGCAGAAAATCTGCATTAACCTTTTCTTGCTACGTAGTAGGTTTTAAAAGTGTATTGCTAATTTCTAACTACAGGATTTGTATTTTTTCAATAGGAAACAAGAAAACGAAAGAAAAAGCAATATGGCCTTGTGGAGCGGACTTTGATTAAAGCTAAAAAATGGCTGTGATTATAACCTATTGATTACATAAAATGATAATGTATTTCAAAAAGTGAATCGGTATTTAACAATGTCGAAAAAAAGCACTCATTATAATATATTTAAACAGTTTAGTTGTTTCAAAATTGTACATACACAGTGTTGTACTCCCGACAGGACGATCGGGCTCATTAGAAACTTCGTTCTAACAAAATTTACAATTAATCGTTAGTCGGTGATGAATTAAACACACTCGTACGAATTACTCTACTGCCGAAAATTGTTTGCCCGCTGGCACGATCTAAACTATTCAGCTAAGCCGGCGTGACAAATCGGAGTTGCGCCCATCATTTTCAGAATTACAGACCGCGCCTCCGACTATTACAGGGCCCGCGGAGCGCCGCCCGGGCCGCCTGCGCCCGCTCCGGCGTGAATGTGAGATTGCCTTATGAATTTTACATCAACCACGAGGATCTATTGTAAACGCCTTGAATAGTTTATTAAATGCGGTTTTAAGACTACTGCGCGACCGAAAAAGTTGTTTGAGTGAATTTTCATGTTGATAGTGTGTAATCTCGTTAAGTGTACACGATAAGAGGTGTTAAATATTTTTTTGATGTGACAACGTCTTATGATTCGATGGAGCCGGATGCACGCACGAAAAACATGACTCATGCGGCGTTACCTCGCTCTGAGGCGTTCCATTTAAGGCTTGGAGTGCAAGCGAGAGCGCGGAACGAGCGACAAAGAGGCACAATCGGCCTCCGCGTTCGTCAGCGTTCGACATCTGTCTCTCTCCTACTTGAGTGAGCGATGCGTCCACGTGAACAGCTGCTATACAACAATACATTTACATATTTTCGTCAAGGATGAAGTGCAGTGAAAAGTGAATGTGGTGTCAATTATTTATAGCAACGATAATTGCGGCGATAAAGGTATGATTCTTTCGATATTAAATAAATATAAATAAAATTAAAATTTCTTTGGAAAAGTGAAACCATTCCATCAGTATTTTGACGACAGTTGTCACGTTCAACTATCGTCAGTAAACCGACTTTACAGACAATCGATTTTTTTATTAGAAGGAGAGTTTGTGACTAAATTAGTTTCCTATACAGCTATGCGGGCGGAGCCGCATACACATAGCATTATTTTTTGTCTATCAATATCCACCGATCGTGCTTACAGTCACGATCTCGATTGCTATACTGTTACTGACTTTGGTCCTGTTTTCGAGGTCAATTCTTTAACTCTCGATTCCCGCTCTTGTTTTTAATTTTAGTTCCACACTCTTTTTCGACCTTTCCCCGGTTCATATTCTCTATCACTCCCGGTCTGCATTCGCAATTCTGCTTCCCGTACCGCTTGCGCTTTCTACTCCACTAATCACTACTGAATACAATTCCAATTTGCACATATCCGACTGAAATGCTAGTATCAAAATCAAATTGAAGCTATATTTTTCAGAGAAACTGCATTTTATGAATGAAAGAACTTTTAAAATTTGTAATATTATAGCTGATGAACCCCAGGCGGAATGTTAACAGCCTCCTTTATTCGGGGAACTTATAAATGTGTTATAGAATTAGTGAATAAATTTTAAAATTGGTTCATATATTTGATTATTGAACCAAACTTATGAATCGATTTTAAAGTTCATTGCTTACTTAAGTTATTTATATAGCAATGAATTTTCGTACACAATAATACAAAAGCAGTTTTTTTTATAGAAGACTTTCTGCGAGCACCATATAATCATTATCATAGTAATCGTATGAATAACTAAAGTAAGCAAAGAATACGAACAAAATACGCACTTCATAAAAATAATTTAACGCTATACAAAATTTGACCATTCAATCCATTCAAACTTTTCGGAGGTTAGCCCGGACAAACAAACAGATAGACCCTAATTTTATCTTAATCGTATATAATCTATTATTTGTGCAATTACATTTTCTTACTGTATACCAATTTTTATTAAGAGCAGTCGAATGATATTTAAGTTATAAAAAGACATAGCCATAAATTTTAAGAATAGTAAAATTGAGGTCAGTGAGTCACAAAAGGAATATTCGTCAAAAATTTTTACAAGCAAATTGGACATACAGACAAACGTTGCTAATTTATATATGTACTGGTATGTAAATCAGTAGCGTCTGTCTGTATATTTTGCTTTTGTCTTAAGTTTTCGAAAGAAATACTTAAAACCTCGATTTTTTAATATATCTATGATGTGTGACTTACGATGTTGTACGATTTAATGTATGGTACATCCACAGAAAAGCGTGTTGTATAGTATTTGTGTATTTATTATATTTATGACGATAAATGAAGCGACTTTTATGATGAGATATTAAAGAAACGACAGGCGCGTTTTTCCACGAACGTATTTCATCATCCGGGGATCAAACCCCTTGTTCCCTCGTAGCGGGTGTACAATAAATAAATCCAAATAAATTAAAACTGTCTACAAAGAAATCTTACGAAAAAACGTAATCATTAATTAGAAACCATATCTCATCTCGTTATACGAAATATGAATAACGCGTTGCGGCTAGAATTTTCGTTATTAATACCGACTGCCGATTAGTTAGTACTCGCAGTGAAAAAAAAAGCGTTATAGTAAACAATATTTAAAAAAAAAAACAACTCTTCAGAAGCGTACATCAAATATTTCGCGAAAATTGTTAAAAATATAACGCAATTCAAATAAAATATAAATATAGTCGTTATAAGAAATTGTTTAAGATTTTGTAATAAATTAAAATTCTGTTAATTGGTTATTTTAGGTAGGTACTTTTGGGTCGTACTAAAAGTCATTAAACGTCTCGATCAATTTTGTTTAGACTGCTGTGTCGTGAATTTTTCGATTTTAAATAAAATAAAACAAGATCAAACGAAACAGGAAACTCTTAAAAGAATTGGTTATCAAAAGATAGTTTTAGTTGTAAATTTAAAATATATTAAATTATTTATATTTAATTCTCGAGATGACCCTATAGAAGATTCGAGGATTGAGACAAGATATTAGTAAACGCGCAAGAACAGGAATGTATATGTTCAATAACACTGAGGTCGCTATAAATAAATTGCTACGGAACCACTTAAATCCTTCTAGTTACTTGCAAATAACTGCCATTAATCGATGTCCTATATATATATATCTATATATATATCTCGGCTAACCGTCTCGAACTCCTTCGAATGCAAACAAGCAAAAAAATGTGTTCAAAATGTAATTTCACGCGACGGCGCAAGGTGGCAGGGTTCAAGGAGCGAGTGGGAATGTTCAAGGGGTAATTATTTAGTTTGTGAGCGTAATTTGTAGCAGTGTTAGCAATATTTGCAAATATATGCCTGCATCTACGAGCATGCAAATTATGTATAGGTTGACAAATTTGTCTTAAATTATTTTTTTATATTTAATTTAGATGTGTAATTTGATAACAAACAAGCCGTTACAAAATTTAAAAATATGCCATTAACCAATATTGAAAGATCATTACTACAGGCTTTTGTTATGATTATTACTGTACATATAAATTTATAATCAATATTGTGTTTTCATTCGCGTAAAGGGCTTTTTAAACATCACCTAATAGATTAGCTACAATATAATGAATATGTGTAGATACCGTCAACAAAAGGCATTTGAATAGAATGGTATTTTACAAAAATATGTGAGTAATTTGTACATAAGTGATTACAAATAATGTTTTGTAATCACGTATGTTCAAATTACTCACGGCATACTAAATATTCTTAACTGTCTTTTATCATTTTTACGTTATAAATAGAGAAAATCTTGAAATTCCTCGAAGGCTAAAGACGACAATGTCCATAAAACAGCACACGCTCCTGTCGCGCAGGGGGCGCTGACTTCGCAGCGGACGGGAAATTAAAGTTTGCGATTTAAATCTACCGCACTCGCTCTGAGGACTTCAAACACTTCGCGCCGAATCTCATGTATAATATTTACATGGCGATGGACCGGGAGGTTCCTTGTATAGTGACGGTCGCTGTCGGCTGTTCCCGCAAAAACATGAACACTGAGGTTAAGATCCGATTTTGATACGAGTCCCCGTCGCGCTCCCGACTTACTTTTCTGGTCCACTCGGGTCTGATCGGGTTTGGGGACCTCGATGCCCATATCGCTTCTCATCTTATTCCGCTTTTTAATATGTCGTGTAATAATGCTTTGAACGTTAAAAATTATTTTAATGTCTGTCCGGACATTCTAAAGTACACTTCTTACAAGCAAATAATCGGTCTTACTCTCTCAAAAATTCAGTATTTTAGCTTCTAGCTAACATTGAGCTATATTTATATAATTGATCTTCTTTACTGAGATATTTCCTTTGCAAGATGTCTATAACGTCATGGATTTCAAAGTCATTCGAATACAAATAAATTATATGGCCACACTTACCACAAAAAAAAAATGTTCTTTGATCACGCAGGAAAACTGTCTCAAGTTGAAACCTTTAAAACACATCAAAAAAAGATTTAGGTGTAAAATATAAATTTAAAGGGAAATATGCTGCCAACGTTTTAAGCACTACCAAAAATTTAATCCGAGGAAAGACCACTCTAAAATATAAGTTTCTTACAAATTATATATGTAATACGGTTTTCTTTATTCATAAAATGATTTGATGATTTGTTTGAACCGGTTTAAAGAACAAAAAATTCATTTGAAAAGAAACAAGTAAATGGGAATTACAATAATACGATATTAATAATATCCACATACCATATACTTATTTCATAACCTTTATTCATACTAAAGTTTCTTAACAACCCTCTATTACTTCCATATTTTTGCCATAACTTTTTAAATAAATAATTAGCAAACATTTAGTTTTCATTGACTTATTTGCTCAAACTAATCTTCAATATGTTTCTAAAATTGGCGGGAATGACTATTTCAACTTATACCTAACACTTGTTTTAGTTTATAACATTGCAATAATTTCTATTTACGTGCTTAGCGTTTTATTACATATTGCAAATAATTTCCTATCTACTAAATATGGCTTATTCATTAAAAAAATATACCGCCTACGAAGAAATTAATAAATCAAAGTGGCGGGGAAAATCAATAATATTCATTACGTCGGCCCGCATTTTACGAGTGCACATATTTGGATATAATAAAATGTACCCACATAATTTCCGCGCCGACTAACATTTTCATCGGAAACGGGAAAATCATAAATTTCGTTTGTGCGCCACGACGGAAACGTAAGCATTTTTCTAATAAACTGGATTTTTTCAGGCAATGAGTAAAGGGATATTTTAATCTTATTTAAATGAGATTAAAATATAGTAATAAAATGCAGATAATAAAATTGACTATCTTGAATTCTAGAGTTTTGTAGAATAAAATAACTTATTTATGAGGTTATATGCCACATTTTAATGTACACTTTACGTACAATAAATTTATGTACTTTTTGAATTTTTCCCAATATTAACTTCCAATTAATTTTCTTATTTCACCGACTATATATACATGCATGCTCGCTTCGCTGGGTCTAAAGTAAAATTTAGCAAGGTAATTTCATTATGATTGAAATGTGCCATGGTTTCACTTATACACACACCCAGTACACACACACTTCTACATGCATAGCCAAACTCCTCACTCTTGCACCCGCACACTCCACTCTTTCTCCTACCACATATTCCTCACCTTACATATCCCCAAACCTCCTAACCCACACTCCCTCTCACTCAACCACAAACTCATACACCACCTACTCCCACACTTCCCCTCCACACTCGCCCAACTTGGACACCAACGAAACAGAAAAATAATATTTAAATTTTTATTGAGGTTACCATACTATGTATCGAAATCATATACATAGGTTATGTAACCTATCATTTGCGAAATATCATACCGTATACCAATTTTCATCAAAATCGGTCAAAGCATTGTTACGTTATAAAAATACTACACACAGATAGTGATATAAGAATTTAAAAAAATTTAGGTATCATAATATGAGTTAATGCGTCATATAACGAATAGTCATCACAGAATGCGACAAAATAAAATGTATGGACGGACAGGATCTACAGATTTGTAAGGTATCACTGATGTACATATATATAAACGAGTGCAGTCCAATTAGGTGAAAGCCGAGGAGCGCCCGATCAATAAAGAGAGGTTCGTCGTAAACTTTCTTGGGTCCAACTAGACACTAACTCCAAATAAAACTGATTAAATCGAAAGTTACCGAACTGCGGACAGATGGAAATGAGGACTTGACAGACCGGCCCGGACGCGACCGACATCCTCATGCGCAACGCCCCCTACGGCGATAAATTGAAATCTGCGGGAAATCTGACAGTGTTTTTCATGTGGATGATTTCATGAATTTTCTTTATGAAGAGAAAATGTTTCTTTATTCAAGAATATTAATGCATTAAATAAATAAAATTGGAGACTTTTTTACAGTTATGATTTTGTTGCTGCGTATAATCAAACGGTAATAATTTTAATTTTAAAGCCACTGAAATTAATGATCATGGGTATAAAAAAAAAATAGAAAGGAAAAACTTGGAATACTGTTGATCAGGCAGGCCATTCCTGAAACTTTAAATATGATCAAGTACAAAGCATAAATTCATTAAGAACTTTGTGTTATTTTTGAAAAACCCTTTTATAGAATTTTTGGTTAATAACGTCTCTATAACGAAGCCACCGATTTTAATTGAGTTTGAAACGATCGATATTATTCCTTAAGCAGAAAACGTATCAGTAGTTAGATTTGGTATTTATCGGAGGAGTAGTTTACAAAATATTCTACTGAAATGCTTTTTCAAGATGTTTACAAGACACCCACACACACACACACAAACACACACAAGCACGCGTTAAAAAACAAGTCGTTAGATAAAAACTTATAAATCAAATCTGATAGAGCGGTAGTAGCCGAGTAATTACTGCGTTGCTTTCGAATCTCAAAGTGATACTTAAGTTTGATCCATGAACTCGAGTGAAACAAATTTAGGCTCTTAGCCAAATAAGGAAAACCCTTATGGTTTCATCATGCCCTTTCGTACGTCCGTCTGTTTCTTTCACAGGTCACAAGCATTTTACTCAAAAACTACAAGATCTATATTAATGAAATTCATAGTATAGTTGTCTTGTATAAGTCGCTACTTTGTTTAGTAGTCAAATAACAAAAACAAATATTTCTTGGGTGGCACTCCAAACATGTAACAGAAGCTGAAAAAATTTTTTTCAGCAAACATCAATGTGTGGTACAATTTTCGACAACTCCTTTAAAACACTTTAAGGCTTTTAAACAATTTACTTGATAATTGAATATTTTCGGAAATAATCGCTTCGAAAATGGTAAAAATTGTATATCCCCCATTCATTTTTTAAACCGTATATCCGAAATTACAAAGATAACGCTTAATAAATGCTTTCAATTTAATGTTATTTTGAACATGATCGGATATAACATTTTAGGATAATGCTAAAAAACTTTTACGCACTTTCCAACAAAAGAATGTAAGTGCGTTATTATGCTCTTTTATTGGTGTACTTTAGTTTCCATTAGTTTAAGAGTAACATTCGACGTATCTATTTGACTATCTAGTTATAAGCGACTACAGTGCTACCTATTCTGTGCGGGATACATGGAAATAAATGTAACAAAAAGTTATTGCACGCCTCATAAGCGGAGCGCATGAGGTAGTGCTCTACTCTCGCCTTACGAAAAACGAGTGATTTTTTCAACTTTAAATGTCTTTATTTATTACATGTTGCACTTGTAAAATAATGTATGCATTCAAACGGCAAGAATAATCACTGATTTTAATATCTGTAATATCTTCAAAACACATTTTGTTATAGAACATATTTTAAAAACTGTTTTAAAAATGTTTTTCGTGGACGTCCGTGTGTCTGTATGTGCGCATCCTGTATGTGGTCACGATAACGAATGAAATACTTCACTAATCGAGTGTTTTTGTTTTTGTCTGAATAGAAGCCTATTGTATTTTACTGTCTAATTCGGTGTAGTTTAATTGATATTTAATAAACAAAATTTTGACAAGTCTTTTAGTAAAAAAAAATTTTTTTTTTAATAAATCTTAATATAGAGAACATAAGAAACTTGAAGCGTGACTGTCTTTTTTATTCTCAATGTTTAAGTAAAAATTTTGACACCACGGTAAGTATTTTTTTAATTTATTTCAATTTAAAAAAATGATGATTACGGTATAAATTTTGTTAATATATAGAATTTAGAGTATTTAACAATGCATACCAAGTAATTTGTAATCATCCATAAAGAGTGAACTCCAGTCGTTCGTCGGAGCTGACATACACACTTTTCTTTAGTAAAAATGGAGTAACCGCAATGAGGCGTGCACTTTTGGATTTTCCAAATTTTTTCATCTTTAATACATTTCTTTGTAGTAACGGCTTTGGAACCCTACCATGATGCATTGTCTAACATGTTCTAAGTCAGTTTTTTACAATTATTATAGTACAGAACTTATGTAATGGTAAAGTTTTGTCGACATAATATATTAAAATGTAAGAACCATAATGTTAGGTTACCATCGTAACCAAACGTATACTTTAACTTGATCATATAACTTATTTATATTTTAAAAAAGGAATTAGGGAAATAAAATTAGTGGTTCTCGACCTATATGTGCACATTCATAGAGACAAACAGATAGACGTATTTAATGTTTTATGATATGCATGAAAATTTATTATGACTCCGGTCTTGCAGTAAGGTAACAAAACATGTACGATTTTACAGTTCTTTGTATTTGAATACCGAAATCAACATTTATACTAGTCCGGTATCTACTATAGATTTATTTAAACACTATACAATTGTATTTTCCATTTTACATTTCCACCTATATATAGTCTAAGATCCGAAGTAAGATCGATCCATACGCATCTGTCGGTCGTTTAAAAATTATATTTCATCAAATAAAATAAGTTTCTAAACCTAACCGGAATAGGTCGAAAAAATATCACTACTATAAATAATTAAAATTATAAAAATAATATGTTTTCAAATTTTACCGGTGTGTTTGCGAAATAATCTGAACTCTAGTGAAAAGTACATAATATACACAGCTTGCAACACCAAGACTGAGTATCTTTTCCCCATGCCTAATACCTTAAACCGCGTACATACAAATTATAAATAAATTAATTTAATATAAATTAATATTAAGAATTGTACTTTGCTGCCAACCAATTGAATTATATATAAAATTAAACTAATTTTATTGTGAATACGGTAGTATAGGGTTGGTTGAGAAAAGTATGTCATAGATAATATAACAGTCGTAACGCTTTTAAATTAAAAAGTCGGAACAAGAAAATATATAAGATAGAGAGGGAACGCGTGTACTATTGCGTGTAATAGAGGAGGATGCAGTACAGCAGCTATGCGCCTCGATGCCGTAAAATGTGAGAGAGTGCGCATGCTTTTCTTTCATAGTGTAGAAAAGGAACAAACTAGTACACGATTATACAGTGTTTTGAAGTGAGTTAAATGATTTTCTTATTGATTTTAATGAAAAAACTTTTGAAAAACTTGGCATATATGTAAGTATGGTGAAGAAAAAGGGCTTTAAAACAAAAAATTAAAGACAGGTATTCTTACAAAACAATATATTAACACAGGTTTGGTATTCCAGGTGTATTCCAGGTATGCAAGAAAAGGCAAAGCCGTTCCACCTTGCTGGGCAGAAAACCTAAAAGTTCTCAAGAAAGAGGTCCTAAGGAAACATTGCCGTATTAAGAACACAGTCCCAATCAAAAGACAATATGTGATGGACGAATATCTCCAGGAAAAAAAGAAATACCATTAGAGAGCCAAAGAGGCACAAACTAAAATCTGAAAAGAATTCTGTACTTCACAGGAGAGGGAAACAATGTGAGAAATGGTTTACCGAGTGATTGGAAGGACCACTAGGAGATATGCGCTAGGAGATAAGAGGACGTTCTACTGAGAAATCCAAATGTGGAAACATTTACCCCAACTCCGTTGGCCGAACTTCTTGCTGAAATCTTTTACCTAGACGACATGGCGACAGCAAAACATCCATGTTGCACAAAACTGAAGAACAGAATCGAAGAACTGGGTCTAACCGTTGACGATCCGCCCCTCAATGCCGCAGAACTTCAATCGGTATTCAGGCCATAAAATCCGAAGCGCAGCGGGAACTTTCTTGATTATAGCCAATAAATGCCTGTCGTTGGGACACTTTCCGAAGCAATGGAAGGTTGTTCATTCGGCCGCGTTCCGGAAACCGGGGAGGAAAGATTACACCCATCCAAAGTCATACAGGCTGATCGGCCTTCTTTCAGTTCTCAGAAAAATCGTTGAGAAACTTCTGGTATACCGATTGCAGTGGCATGTACTTTCTACTCTCAACGACAGGCAGTACGAATTCGTGCTCCAACAAGAGACCGAGGACGCCCTTTGTGACCTAGTGATAAATCTAAGACAGAAGAGAAAAAAGAAGAATTACACTCACCTCGTGTCATTAGACATAGTAGGGGTCTTTGATAACGCTTGTTGGCCAGTTATTAAAAATCAGCTTGCCAAAAAGAGATGCCCGAGAAGCCTGTACCGTGTAATCGACTCGTATCTTAGACATCGCTGGGTAATAGTGAACTACGCGAGAGCGACGAGCGAAAATGAGGCGTGCAAGGGTTGGATCCAAGGGTCAATAGGTGGCTCCACTTTCTGAAACATCATACTTGATTCCTTGCTCGACGAATTATCCGACGAAAAAGTGTGATATCAAGCGTTTGCGGATGATATGATTTTAGCTTTTTCTGGCAGATCTATCGAATCTCCACAAGAATAGTCTGTTACGAGACGTCATGTAGTAGGGGGAGCGTAACAACCTCAAATTCGTGCTTCATAAAACTAAAACCACCTTGTTTACGAGAGAGCTGAAGTACGACGTCCCCATAGTACGAATGGCCGGCAAGCAGATCGAGCTCGTGAACGAGCTGAATGTACTAGGCCTAATCATCTATAAATGCCTTACGTTCGAGACGCATGTGGCTGACATACGCAGAAGAGCGGCAGATATCTATAAGCAGCTAGCGTGCACCGCAAAAGTCACATGGGGACTCAACCCTGAAATCATCAGAACTATATACTTCGCCGTTATAAAACTTATCGTGCTTTACGCTGCAAGCTCATGGTCCCCGGCAGTGGATTTACTGATAAACAGAAACCAACTTAACATGCTGAAAAGGCGATTCGAGCAGAAAATTTGCAAATCATATCACCAGATATCTCTCAACGCTGTTCTAGCACTATCCGGCTTGCCCTTGCTGGACCTGAGAATGCGTGAATCAGCCGCTCTATACAAACATAAAAGGAAGCTCTTGAATGACTGCCTCCTGCCTGGATGAAAGCTCGAAACGAGGGTGAGTTACCTGGAGCAACCTCATTTCTCTACACTGCATAGGGTCGCTTGTCTGCAACATGCATTAACATGCAGCATACAACCCGCCGCTGACTCTCGAATCTGTTCTTTCACTAAGCTTATCATAGCACTTGTTTAGGTGTTCGATTTCTGTCAATCCTCTCGAATCAATATTATATTGTTTCTATAGGGATCCGTAGTAAAAGAACAGATTCAAGGGTCAGCGGCGAGTTGCATGCTGCATGTTAATACTTGTTGCAGACAAGCATATATTATAAATTTCCGCGAATTGGCACCTCACACAATATAATACTGCAAAGAGCCTCTAGAAGCCGCGGATCCGGTAATTGTACGAAAGATTACTGACCTACACGTATATATCGATGGCAGCAAAACAGAAGGCAAGGAGGGCGCTACGTTAACTTGTTAGAAGAAAGGTGAGGAAGACATAAACCACACCTTTAGTTTAGACCCTTCTTGTGCGGTCTTCCAATTAGAGTTATATGCACTGCATAGAGCAATATTACTGGTTAATTTCAGAACAGAGTCAAAAGTCAGCGTGTTAAGAGATTCCAAGTCCTCTCTAGAACTACTGAGTTATTTCTCGAATAACGGCCTGAAACTATCTTCCGCATAGCGACCAAAAGAAATAGCGGTTTATATACACACACAACACCACGCACAAACTCACTACATACACAAAACATTAATGGATTTGGGGCACAAACGCCATCAGGAAGGATCAACAAGTTGAACAAGGCAATCCCCACAATCATAGACACCACAGAAGAGATTTTGAAATGCGGAGAAAAGAAAACCCAGACCTAAAACTCAGGCTGGTGTTCCTGTTCCTGGATTGCAATACCGAAAGACTTGAAATAAGTGTTTAATGCTAAGCAAGGTATCCTCGCTCTATGTCAATCTCTCCTGGAATAGTGGTTCTCCTAAACTGTAGCATTTTAAAACGAGCATAAAGCGTAAGGTCTTCGATGCACTGCCCCTAGTGGAAGTTGAGGAAACAAGTGCAGAATAGTCAGGACTAAAAATAAAACAATCCTGCTACTCTCCTGCAATGAAAAACAGCCTCAAGCATGCTCGTTGCTGTCATTTTGGGGAGGCGATTACACTCCGCACTATAAGTGTGGATGCGATGTCGAAGTGTTTCGAGATCGAGATGCATCAAAGCATCCGAGGTTCACGAGGTCGTGGTGTATGAGAACCGTGGTGAAAATCTAAATTACCTTCTGCAACGCGACCCAAAAGATCCGATTCGTCAGGTTCCAAACGTCTCCAGTAACGTATAGCCCAAGACAAAAAAGCGGATCTAGAGTGAAGCATACAGAGAGCCCATAAAGAAAAATCCGACTCTCAAAGACGCATTTTTGTATTCCTAGGAGCACTAGGAAGAACCACAAAAAACTTATCCAGGGGCAAAGACTTTGCAGGGGGCAAATACATTAAAAGCGAACAGGAAGAAAACAAAAGTACCAAAACGCACCAAAACCGCACCAACAAGAGCCCAAGAAGGGCGAGGAGGGCAAGGAGGTCGACCAACCGGCTGCAGTTTCTGTAAGGCAACTGCGAGAACACTACGCGAACGCGCTCTCGGAGATCATACTGCTTATTTTAGAAATCCTAAAGGTTCACAAAGCCACGTACGAGGGGATATTAGGGTTATACCTCGAATAATCTGAGGCACGGTTGACGGCTGCGTTTGAGGACATGGAGGCCGCCATATATGACAACGACTTTAAAACAATTTTGAGAGGAAATATAAGTACTATACATATAGCGGCCTTCAGTGTGATAAGTGGTTTTTGTGGCCCTTGATAAGGAATAGACGGAGCGTACAGAAGATACGTACCTATATACATCATTCCTTCGTATTACCCGATAGTGGTTGTGCTGGGTTGCGCTGGAGGAGAAAATTCTAGAGATGGCGAAATCCGTCACCATTCACCGTCCTGACCATGCATTAAGTGCAGGATCTGGCGTCCGCACGAACCGTCATCATACGGACCACTGCAAAACATAAGTTGTACGCTAGTGTACCACACGCCGTGGTGGCGATTCCGCGCCACACCGTTAGTTTTATATTCTACACGGATGACGGTGAAGTAGGCATATTCGTCAATAGAGCCTTGGCTGCCAGTGACAAAAAAAAAAAATATCACAATAATGCTAAGTGGCTATCCTTAATAAGGACAGAAAAGTCATGGATATCCTGGAAGACCGACGAGGAGGACTCCTCGACTAAGACAAAACTACAAGCTATCCCTTAAATGTTTAAAAATAAGGCTACTGTGAACTCTGTGTTTGTGTGATAACACAGGAAAACAACATGTTCGTTGTATGAATTTTTTTAGATGAATCTGAATTGTTTTTCCACGCTAATTTCAAAATTTATTTAAATGCATTTATTCTGAAGTAAATTTTCTTTTATATGATATTCTCGCGTGAGATGTGTTAGAAGTACTATTTTGAATGCTCCAACAGTAATCAGCCATCATACTTACGTTCCAGTATCCTTGATATCTCTCCTCCGTGGTGCTAATATCCTGATGAAAGCGCTCCCCTTGTTCCTCGCTTAGGTCACCGAGATTTTCAGGAAAATAATCTAGATGGCTCTTAAGTTAGTGAAGTTTAATACTGATGTTACATCCAAGCTGCTGGAAGTGTATCAGCAACTCTCGATCGCAAAGACTCAACACAATTTTTACATACCGAACTAGGTATCCAGGTCTTAGCACTTGTCGGCAATAGAAACTCAAAATAGTCCAAGTATGCTTTTTTCAGAAGTCCGACATATTCAAACGGAATGTTTAGAACATATATTCTCCACAAATAACAAAAAAAAAACTATCAGGACTTTCTATTTATCTAAACTATCAGGACAGACAGAAACACGACCTCATTGAGCAAGACATAATGAAATTTATACAGAAATTAGTTTGGTTACAGCGCTATTGATAGAAATTATCAACTACTCATGCAAATTCAAGACGGCACTTGTATCGCACTAACCAGAGCTACTACAAAAAATCTGAGATTTCAGATTCGAAAACAGCGCACCCAAATTGATAAAAACAGTAGAAAAATCTCATGCAACAAATAAAAAAGGTGAATTTTTTTTCTGTGTAATTTATGCCTTAATGAATTATTATCACTGAATTATCATTATTTAGTATAATACAAAGAAGGAATTAATTGAAAATGACAATGTTTTCGATAAATTAATATTTATTTGCACTCGTTAATTCAAATATTTTTCTACTTAAATTATACAGTAAAGAAATAAATGCATCACAAGCCGAACGCTTAGGCCGATCGTGCCTCTCTGTTGTTCCGCGCTCTCGCTTGCACGCTCGGCTCAGGCGGAACGCGACAATAAGACATGCTTTTTCGTGAGTGCAGCCGGCGTTCATCGATTTATAAGACATCAAAAAGAAAAAAAATAGTAATAAAAAAAGAGATAAAAAATGCATATAAAAATACATATCAAAAAGTATATACGAAATAAAACATCAATAATACGAAAAAGAAAATAAAAATTAAAAAATGCAATTGGTCGGACACAGTATGGTCCTACCCATGGCTACGGTGAGAGCGGGTCGCAAGGTTTCCTCTAATATGTCTGAACCGGGTGATGGCTGCCTTATCGTGGTACTTATGAGTTGGTGCCACAGAGTGGGCTAGGCAAGTTACGAAAGTAACAATACTGTAATTTATATCTTTGGTAATAATATATATAGTAATTAAAGTAGGCTACATAAGGTACCGAGTGTAGAACATACACTCAAATAATAAAATAAGACGATGCAAGTGAATAAAACTACAAGATTTGTAAGAAGTATATAATTAAAATGATAAAATAGAATTAAAATAAAAGCACGGATCCAGAGTCTGTGAGTTAATTTATATAAAAGGAAATAAAAAACATAAGTCATCAGTTTATTGGCATTTCAGTTCATTGTCTTCTGCTAAGAATTTCTAAAAGTAAGTCACGATCAACCTGTTGTGATATCCTTATTGAAATGTTTTATTTGCAAATGTGATAATAATGATGCAATAAAAAAAATGTTACGATTTCTGGGTAGTATGTCTGCAATATCTTTAAAATATATATAGAAATAGGCGTAGTGATGTTAGAAAATGGTGTGCGATGGTAGGCGAAAGATCGGTAGAAAGCATCAGACTAAATGTCATGTAGATTAAATCGATGGGATAGTAAAAGGCCAAACTTTAAGAACCCTAAACCGACAAAGTTCTTTAATAACAATAAATAAATATTAGTAAATTATAAAAATATACAAACTAAACATTCGCAATGACACCGCTCGCGATTTATTAAACTCTCTCGATCGACACGTAACTCCTGCATAAGATCCGTAAGAGCAATATAACAGGAGCTTTAGACTTTGACTATCGAGCTTCAGGTAATAAAGAACATCGATAACGCCATTACAAGGGTGTTTGCTCTCCCGTCCGCGCTGCTCCGGCGGCGCTGTTTACGGCGGCGCGTCATAAAACCCGGCCGCGGCCGTATCATTTATTTTTTGGGAAGCGGTTAACTGCCTCGCGAACGAATATATTACCATTCGATAATAGTCGTAAACGGTTTTAACGTTTGCCAATACGGGAATAAATGTGCGGAACGCTCACCGCGGACAGACAGACGCCTGTAGAGACCGTAATTGCGAGGGATAGAAGAGGATAAGGAGATTTTGTAGGTTCTTCTCCTTACTGACTTTGACTGCTCGATTCACGCAATCGGTAGTGACCCTACTCGCTGCTCTGGGGGCGTCAATTCAATTTCGCACATGACAAACATTTATTTATCTGATTAGAAATTAATGTTTGTCTTTATTAAAAGACTATTAAACTTTCTTTGCGAACATTGAATATATTTCGCATATACTTTTATGCAGTGTACTTGTCGAACCTTTGTAGAGGTCATCATTAGCGCTTTTCATTTTCGTTAACTGAACATTTCAGTAGATTTGAAGTGATTGATCTATATATATTAATCCATACAAAAATACAAAAATCCAATAGTAAGATAATCTCCAATCCAAAAATATTGCTCCGTACATTTATGTTTCAATACTCAATTCTGGCCAGTGTCAAAGCTTCAGTAAAAAAATTATTATTTTATTCATATCGGTTACTGTGCAAAGGTTTCAGTAATTGATGCCTGCTATTAATGTAAACTTTTATTGTAAGTGACAAATTAAAACTAAAGTTAAAATTTTTTGAATAAAAACAAACTTCAATTAAGGTGGTCTCCCTTTGTGATAAGATTTTAAGTAATTTAGCTCTGGTGTAATACGCTAATTCAAACATCTACTGAATAAAACATCACTTTACCACAACCACATACTTATAGAATTATCTCAGAAGCGATATGATTTTTAATTTTATGAAACCTTGAAAAGGAAATACCTATATCCTTGCGATTCTATTGGTTTGTATTAGAACAAGATTTATCCGCTTATATACAAATGTATATTTGAACTTTCTTATTCTTAACATGATGTGATGTTAACTTGATTTTGACAATGATCAACAATAAATCAGGGTTGATTATTGACACATGATTCTTTTTGATGAAATTCTCGCACAGAAAATTTATTGCTTCTTAAATTATCATTTAAAATCAGGTACATTTATTGTCTTACAAACAAACAAAACTTGAACTCAAAGGTGAAGCAGGAGTAATATATAAATATCGTTTTGCGATTTTGCAACTTTTATAAAGTTAAGGAAAAGCTGACCATTAACTTTTGAAGTACCACAGTCTAATAAAGATTTCGATCTCGGTGACGAGAAGTTACTCTATATGTAACATCCTAATAACGTCTATTTCAAACGGAACGACTGTTCTGTGGACGATGGGCTATTACTGTGATAAAATCAACGGCTTTTTACGGCTTCACGACAACAGGAGTATCTTGAGCCGTACAAACGGCCTTTTCAGGTCCGAGATCCGTCCGATATAACGCCGTAATGGGTCCTCCCGGGGCTGACGAATTGCAAACACTAACTAAAATAACAATTAATGGCGCTATAACCTGTATAATAATACGGTAATAAAGAGTAATATGAGCTTGTGAAGACTTTGAGACTTTGAGTGAAGACGTAAGAGATAGAGTTATTAGTTTTTCTTCCCAAACTATTTATAATTACAAAACACACGCGTGCACAAACTCACTCACACATACACAGCCCCACAACGCGCGCACGCACACACGCACACGCACAGAGACAGAGAGAGAAAGAGAGAGTGAGAGAGAGAGAGATACACATAGTTTATTTTTTTTGCTTAACTTTAAGTATCCTAAAATCGGGCTATACATCTTTGCTGTTTTTCACAGCAATTATGAAATTATTTTGTAAATATTAATTATTGATTTTGGTTGGTGCCATACCAAATCATTTTGATGAATATTGTAAACTAATGTGTTATATATTTATGTAAATAACATTTGAATAGTATGTTAAACAATGACAAAATGATATATATTATATGAAATATTTTAGAAGATTGTGATTATCGAAATATAAATTACAAATAACTATTGTTTGTTATCTGCCATTACTGGAAACGGTTGTTCTATAATGAACGAGAATGAAAATTCAAAGTAGCTTTACTTTGATAGGCAAGTGACAAAATTGTAAAGGCAATCATAGTGAAAAATCACTGTATATGTTGAATCAAATAGCATTCACACTTACTATACCAGGTTTTGTTTACGACTTGCGATATTTATTATATTTAAACTTCTATCATATTTGGATTTCGGATTATTCTACTGTAATCGCACACCTAAAACATAAGATGACGTCTTTCTCAAAGTTAAACGTAAATCACCTTCGTAAACGTCATCTTTATTGAAATTTGGACACACTAGCGCCCGTCCAAGTCGTCTCAATCGTCGAGGAACGAATCACAGCGGGCGCGCTGTGTGCGTCACGTCATCGGCCAATCAACGTCATAGCCGCGGCTGCCGCTTCCACCTTCCCTCCCTTTATTCTTTCTTGGTATTCGCCGTGCTCCCCGACCCCCTCCGCCCTCTCCCCTTATAATATCATCTGTTTGCAGAGACGTTGTTTAATTGCCTCATGAGGCTGCTATCCCACGATATTTATGATGCCACTTAATTGTCTTTGTTGTGAAAATTTTCTATATTAATTTTAGAAGGAGGTCGCTGTGAATCTATTAAGTACGTCACCTAGTTAAATTATTTCTATCAATTCTTCTGTGCGTTAATACAGTTACAGTGTTGCGTATTAGAAATGGAGTAATATTTAGGGCATTCCCTAATTCGTATCATATTAGAAGTTTATAATTTTTAATTACATTGACACGCTTCACATCAAAAATCTGCTAGGTGCTAGTCAAACTAAGGTAGAGAGGATTCCTTATTGTACACATTTTCTCTTCATGACTATTGGAGTTTCCTATAAATTGTGGGTGAGGCGGAATATTATTATTTTTTTTAAATTTAGTCTGAGTACTTTCGGCGATAAGGATATTAAATATACAATAATATAATTTCCATATATTTAACATAATTTAACTAATATTATAATAAATTTACATTAATATTCTTCGTTACAAATTTATTTATTTCATCAAGTA
Source organism: Eumeta japonica (assembly GCA_005406025.1). NCBI lineage: Eukaryota > Metazoa > Arthropoda > Insecta > Lepidoptera > Psychidae > Eumeta > Eumeta japonica. The sequence continues at coordinate 26,242 of BGZK01001513.1, read as the reverse complement.
CTAACAAAATTCGTTTATTTCTTCTATACATTGGTGGTAGTGTCGTCTGCCTTTATATTTGTATCAAATTGCACTTTTTTTCTTTCAGTACATTCATGGGAAATATACCGCGAGATATGAACAGAAATACAGACAGACACAAAGTGTTCCTGTAAGGATTTAATATTCTCATCGCATGCGCCAACCTTAAAAATACGAAAATTGAAATATGACAACATTACACAGTTAAATTTTTCATTATTTTGCGCAACATCAATCGTGCGTATCGCCTCGCCCAGGGAAGACTTTTGCATTAGATATTAAAAATATTTGGGAATTTGCATTTCAGAATACTTGGAAATTTAAATACATTTTCAGTCCATCTTCACTTTAAGTACTTAGAGTCAAATAAAACACAAGCCGCTTTTACGATTGAACGTAGCAAGGCGTAATGTACTTATTATATTACATTTATATTCAACGCCCATTAAAAAATAGAAGCTTTATGGAGCCAACGCCAGTCAAAGATGATATTTATTTAAATGATATGTACTGCGTCAAAGCAGTCAAATATTCTTAAGGATTAAGCTAAATAAATACAATTTTCAATAATTTTCCCAAATATACAATTACACTGTAAAGTAGTTACGCTTGTCGTGATACAACGATATACAAAATGATTTAAAAAACGTTGCAAAGATATCTCTTTGCAACGTTTTTAAACCATTTCGCAATTGTGTTACAGAACCACGCTGTGGTCAACTTTGCTGCAGAACGAAAATGGGCCGGCTAGACCGGTGATATATCGCACACTCACAGAATATTAAAGTGAAATAACAGTTTCCGCTGAATTTCATCTAACAAATGAAAGCTCCAATGGAACACTCCTCTTTCTATCATTCTACGCCTCGTCCATCAACCCTTTCCTCGCTCCATCAGAGATATTATCCCTACCCAAGAGGCCGGCAACGGACTGATGACTGCTCCGGAGTTGCAAGTGTCCATGACTACGTCTGTCCGTATGTTTCTTGGACGAGCTGATATCCGTTTCACACAATCTTATGCTCCGGTTGATGTGGTATCAGGGAGTAACACTCTTTGTTGATGTTCACGCACAGCCCGTCACGTTACAACCTCTTTGTACAATGTCTATATATAAAATACACCAAATCGTGACCTAAAGGACTCGTGTCGGAGGATGAGGCGAGGGTTGGGCGGCCAGTGGTCGTGGCGTACCATTATTTTGTTTTTCGTAATTTATGCACGCGCTCTACTAATTGCTCACCCTGTCATATAAACGTATATTTTTAATTTTATATTCAAGAATCGGCCGCTCACTTGAGATTTCGATGTCAGTTTATTGATCGGACTGTTGGGTGAAAAGAAATTTTTTATAATTAACGTCTTATTCTCAAAAAATGTATAGTACATTATGCTAAACTAAGATGTAAGATTTGTGTCAAGAATCTTTTTGATAGTGATAAAATATTCTTTGGAAAATGTCTAAAAGATTGAAATTAATAAGTTAAACAAGTATGATTTGTAACAATACAAGTAAACAAATAAAGTATTGTATTTATACTTAAGTAATAGCAGTTTCAATGATATTCTTTATTATAGTTACAAGTTATCATAAGGACTACCAGACTATAGATCTCAAACGAATTTTAGGCAATTTTAATGCATTAAATATGTAACGACTTTTATAAACAATGACTTCTAAAATAATTTTTATACTATATTTATAAATGATTAAGCTGTTACAATACAATAATACTATATAGCGCCTTATTCCCAAGTAAATAATTAATTGTAAGAGAAATCTCATGTTGTTTTACACTGATTTACACTGACGGTCAGTGAAAATCTATAATGATAGATCTGACTATAGATCAGAGACTGATCTAGCTTTAATTTTTTGCTTTAATTTATTTCGTTTTACTTTCGCATTTTAAAATAAACCGCTTTATATTGATAAATTTGTGATTTTTTTTTTTTGTTTTTTCACCAGTATATTAAGGATATATATATTAGTACATTTAAGAAATAATACGTAAAAAGTCTAAATTAATAATAAAAAATAGCTCTATATAGGTATTTAAACGAACTATTTGATCTCTCTCTAATTGTGTATATCACAAAATTAATTTAAGAACTATAATAAAATTAGATCGCGGTAACAGTTTTTTCGTCTGTTATAAGTAAAAAGTTGGAGTAAAATCTCTGCTTATGCTATATGACTCTGGCTAGTTTTGGTACGATTAAATAGGTGACCTTTGGAAAAAAGAAAAATAAGAAGTAAGTTTGTTTTTCTGTCCACCAAAATTAGTGAATCTAACGTAGAAATTCAATATATTTTGAAGTTTTATTACAAAAAATACAATAATGCGACACAAACTACCAAAAGAATTTTTGATGTTTATCAACCTAAACCAGTGTCGGTAAGAGTAGCATAAAACTGGTTCAAGCATTTTTAATTCAGTAACGGTAATGTCAAAGATGAACCTCATTCTGGTAAACCTGTTACGAATACAGTCGATGCCATTTTGAAAAAATTAGAGCAAGATATATGTATTAGTTCTTACGACATAGCTTAAAAGCAGGGATTAGCTACAAAAACAGTTTTGACCCATTTGAAAAGCTATGTATACAAAACCAGTTCAATATTTGGGTCCAATATTTGGGTCACTGAATAAAATCTAATGAATCGTGTATTTATTTGAAATTCTCTATTTAAAAGTATTGAAACCGAATCGTTTTCGAGAAGATTTATCACTGGTGATGAAAATGGATTACCTTCGACAAGAACGTGTGAAAAGATCATGGTCAAAGGCAAGCAAACTCCACACACTATAGCAAACCCGAATTAACTGGCAATAAGTTGAAACTATGGCCATTATACATAATGAGATTTTACCATCGGGAATAACCATCATTTCGGATCTCTACTCCCAATATCTGATGAGACTCAAGCAAAAAGTAGAGAAAAAGATCGGAATGGATCAACAGAAAAGGTGTGGCGTTTCACCATTATGATGCCGGCTAAAGATGTGTGCGACCACACGTCTTTATCCGACAAATTTTAATATAGTTGGGTTGGCAAGTATTAATGCATCCACTATATAGCCGGACTTTACACCCTTAGATTTTTACCTGTTTCAGTCTCGTCAGAATTCTTTGAGTAGAGTTAACATCAAAAGAGGATTGCCAAAACTATTTGTCGCAGTTTATTGATAAAATATCTCAAAATTTTTACAGTGACACGATCACTACCTACAAAATAGCAACAACTTGTCGTAACAAAATCGCACATACACATTATAATCAAATATAAATAAAATATAATGAATAATTATCTTAAATTTGTATATAAAACACAAAAAAACTTTTTCACCAAATTTATATAAGGTTGATATATATCAAGAATGAGAGCAAAATATAACTGTAAAATTATTTCAATTCAAATACTAATGCCGCTACCGACAGGCTCCGCTAGGTTTCAATCTGTCACACAGGAAGGCAATTAGTGGAGACGAGTATGACGTCACTCCACTCCTTCAGCGCGCTCGGTTCCTCTGAGAGCCAATTTGCATGGCGATTATCTGAAATAATTACGTATGAATGATATGCACCTATAATTCATGGTTTACGTGTGCTCGTGACGGATTTATGGCATATGCCGCTGTTATTGATGCGCTTTTCAAAGTACTGCGTGCATAGAAGCATAGATAGTTAATTATTGTTTTGTTTGTTGACACGTTCGATAAAAATTTATAAAATTGTATGATAACATTCTATGGCAAAGAACTTTAAAAAGAAACCTAATTTTATATTTAATTTCTATAAATCACTTCTCTGTATTTAAAATATGGAGTGAACAATTAATTTTTAATGTCAAAAACCAATTTCGTACAAAATTGCAAACTGCCAACAAATTTTGTTCCTCTCATTATCTTTTACAACAACGAAATTATGAGAAATAAAAGACCTGTTTTATCAAGTGCTTCATTAAGCCTTTGTGATATTTACTTTAGTTTAATCGAGAACAGTAACATGTACATTGTCATAAATCGCCAACCTCGATTCGAATCTTAGTACAGTTCCAAAACTGTATTAATCGTACCCGGCAGGCGCCGAGGATTATACTCTAAAATCCTATTTGTACAATATAACATTGGCCATTAAGGCCTGCGTCTGCAGACGGGATACCTACGTGATGACAGGATTCTCCCCGACGGTAAGCCGACAGCTGGATTTAAGGCCGCACACGCGGGCGCGACACAAATGAAGGGTTTCGGTCGTACGGGAGAGCGGGTTTATTGTGATTTTAACTCGGGCTTAATTGCCGGCGAGGAGTATGGCGAGCGGAGGCGCGCGCGCCGCGCACAATGTCGTCATGTAAATTAGGCCCACCGCGTAATAACTCATTACGAGCGAATGTTAATTCGAAACAGTGAATTACAGGTGTCTATGCGTATTACGTAAGAGGTGAGTGATGTAATAGTAATCGTCAGTATAAACTTATGATTTCATTGTTATACAGAAGCTATATATGATTTTGTGAAATCTCCGCTTTTTTAATTTTCCTGTATTAATTTTATTTGTCCTCTTTAAATTTCGTATAATCAATATAAAATATACAGATTCATTTATTTTATTATTACTCTCTATTCGATCTTTCTACTAAATTAACATGAATATTGAATAGTATATTCGTTACAAGCTAATTTTTCTCGTTCAAAGGCTACAATTATGCAGTTGTTTTCTCAAAAGTCTGTGCCTAAAATTTACAATATATATAGGCACACATCGTTACTCACATTAGATAGTTACTACTGAATTGTCTGGAATAAGATTACGTTTCTCATCCTCTCGTCTTAAGTCGATACACTTTGTATTGGATCCAGTGTCCTTTAAACCACAACGTACATTATCTGTAGAGTGTAGTTGTAAATCAGTGCACGTTCGTCGGCTTACTAGACTTTTAAAAGACAATGTGCTTTCGTTCTCCGCCTCTATGAATGCCGTCCCTCGTCCCATTGTTTATTACCGCGACTGCTTCTGAGCTAGTCGAAAATTCTTCAAAATATTCCCTTACAATTCCTTCCAAGTGACTTCTATATGTTGCGTACTTCCGTGCAGGGAATTATAAATAAACATACATCTGATGGTTTGGCTTGTTATGATAACAATCTTATCGACAATCTATTTTCCTTTCTTGAGAAGAAGGTAGTTTTTCTTTCAAAATTTATTATATGACAATTAGCAAAGTTGTTAAGTTATTATATTATGAACATATCCAGTTCCATGAACAAACAATTATATAGCTACTTCTATTGAGGCATTTGACATTGAAAATTTAAATTAGTTCATAAGACAATAGAGAGTAACTTTAACATTTTTTTTTAATTATTTAATAATCGTAATGACTCGAAATCAAATATAAACAATGATATTGTGTGAGTATCTGAGAGTCAATACATAACGATTGAGAAAAAAAGATTAATAATAAAAAAATGTATAATAAATCTAGTGCATCAAAATACTAAGTGAATACAGTGGAGCGTCGATTATCCGAACGTCGCTTAACCGAACGACCGCTTATCCGAACAGTAATTCGGGCGGGTCGACACCCCCTGTCCCGCGCGTGCCTCGCTCGCGCCTCCCGCGCTGCAGTTTTCGCGCACTCGTTCGCTTGTTATTGTACTCGTACGTCACTTCCAAGTAACCAATTGTCGATATTGTACTAAATTTTCCGCGTGAAAGTAAACTCTTTATTTAAAATGTACATATACATATAGGTAGTTCGATTATCCGAAAATACCGGTTTCCGAACACCCAAGTCCCTCAATTAGTTCAGATAATCGACGCTCCACTGTAACTGGGAATACTAAGTAAATAACTGGAATTTGAGTTATTATTAAATTATAATAAGATTGACTTATTTTTACAGAATATTGGCTTAGAAGTCACCAGTTCATGTTTAAGTTTAGTGTGCACCAGTTAGCAAGTTCGTTCAGCAGAGAAAAGCTATGCATTGCGGCTTCCTAATAATTAAAAATAATATAAAACACAAAGAACATCCAGATATTTCGAGTTTATCTGTTGAGGAAACTATTAGAGTAGCTTCTATACACTGATCTTGCATTGAACAAGAGCATTATATCAAGCGAATAGAGACCCCTAAAGTCATCGGATGATATATTTGAAAAGTAATGGATGACCTTTTGTATAAAATCAATAAAAATTGTAAATATATCGCTGCTTGCGAAGATCTTAATGTAAATCTATTGGAAAATTCTTGTTTATCTACTAAAATAAAATCTTAATTCCAATGCTATAATTTATTAGACAATTTGTTTTGAAACTGACTAGGTTCACAGCTACTTCGTCATCTTGTCTGGATAATATATTCACAAATTTAAGCCAGAGTACAATTCGGTTATGAATAAATTGCCGTCTGACCATTAAGGACAGTCAGTTACGTTTAAAATAATAAAAATATAAACATAAAGCCTAGGCTCAAAATTGTACCTGTGAACACTGGTCGTTTTGAGCAGTTTAGATTTAATGTATTAAAAAGGTGTCTAATTTGTTATATTGTAAGGATTCTAATGAATTGTATTATTAACTATTGACTATAACCAGGTCTGAATACAACAATGTTTTTGATAAATTAAACGAGGATTCGGAAAGATATTTTAGATTTAATTTAAACTTGAGGATTTTACAATGATTAATTTGACACGTATCGCAGACAGAAAAACAGAAGAAGTTTACAGATAAAATAGAACGACGTAATGACAGGTAATACGTCAATCTATGGTACACATTAAAGGCGCCAAATTCGAAATATGTAACATTTTAGATCAAAAATATTAATTTAAATAATACCTTATCGTTTAGTGATTGGGCGACAATTGGTGTTCATACTATCAGACGTAAATTATATGTACTTATGAGGTAAGGACGTATAATATTTCACATAAATTTGTCAATTATGTATAAAATTATTCCAATTTATTTAAACGTGTAAGTGAAATCACAAAATCAGTATTGTTCACTCTTCTCAAGGTGAATCGGTATTTGGAATGGGTGTTCATGTTGTGAAAGAATTTATTAATGACGTCTTTCAAGTGTAATTTCATTACCTACCATATAAAGAAATTATTGATTTTTGATTTTATTTATTATTTACCGCACTCTATTTCACAACACAGCATTTCCGTACTAGATTCTTTCAATAAATATTTTCTATTATTTTCGCATATATGAAAAATAGTGTATTTCACAAATAATAAATCATATTTTAATGTCGTATCAATAAGTGTACCCAGCGACCACACCAACATGTAAACATCAAAACCTTGTTTCTGCTAAATTTTATGTGGGAAAGTAACTAGGTGATAAACTTACTGTACTAAAATACTAAAATAATTTTACGTATTCATAATAAGGATTGTAAGCATTACTCATAAATCCACGAAACTAGCTTATTGTGACCTAATTCGGGGCTTTGCGACTATTTAAAACGCAATCGTATATTTACAATCTTCAAATACATTAAACGTCCACAAATATCTATTAACACATAAGAATTTCTGAAGATTGATGTTTTACAATGAATATTGTTTATTCATATCAAAGACGTATAACTTCTTAAGTGCACATATAAGTACTCACACGGTTTTTTAGGGTTTCGAGCCAAAATGATAAAAACGGAACCCTTATAGTTTCGACATGTCTGTCTGTCCGTCCGTCCTGCCGTATGTCACAATTATTTTGAACATGATCGAATATACCATTTTTGAGTATTTGCCGAAAAACTGCGTTTCTCAACAAAAGGACGCAAGTACGCCCGACGAAAATACGCCCTTTGTTGGGGTTTTAGTTTACACTATTTTAAGAGTAGTAGTCGACATAACCTACTTGTTTCTCTAATTATAGGTGATTAGAGTGCTTATTATTAAAAAGTATAACAACGTAGTTTTTTCACTTGTAGAGCACTTCTTTCTAGTGACAGCTTCGAAACCCTAAAATAAGCATGGTCCGAGATGGTCTTGGCCGGTTTTCTGTACGATCCAGTTGACTTTGACTGATCCAATTCAAAAAACACTTCGAACTATTTTTTTTATATATATTCTTAAAGTTAATGAAAATATTTATTAATCGCTGTTGAGATTATTTTTGGACTTTTCAACCATGTTGTATTTCTATAACATCAAATGCTCCCTTTATTTATTATATTTGATGACACTATTATCGAACACCCAAAATGTAATTATATAAAATATTAACACTCGTATATGTATTACGGGTACAGAGTAACTAAATCCGGAGGTCTGTGTACCGCGGTGTGAGTTGATTTTGCCCTAAAATGATTTACAGCCGCTCCGCATAAATCGCGTGGATCATCATTTATACGAGTATCACCGATACTTTATATCGCTCCAGGCAAATAATGTTGAACATTGTCTGTACACATACATCGCTCAGATTGATTAATATTCTGCTACATAAATCGTGCCGTATACCTACCGCCAATCCATAAAAGCCAGCCAAATTTAATCCCTGGTATTGTTTCATGTAGATCCTGTTCAGCGTTGATTGTTGAAATAGCTCATATTGACGATGTAATATTCCCTAGGTTAAATTTTCTTGTTAAATTAGTGTTACTTTTACGATATTAACACGAAGGAATTGTACAATTGTCATAAAATTTTCGGATAGGACTTTAATTTTAAAAAGTTTTACGTAATCTTATAGGGAGGAAATGCATATTACAATAGTTACATTTTATATCATGTTATGTTTTCATGAAAAATTATGTAATATTTGACACTACAAACATTATAAATGTGTATGTCATTTCCCCTCCAAATGCTAAATAAATCTTGGCAAGCGTATCGTCTATTTCTATCAAAAAATTCCTGCAATATTCAGAAATTGCAAGCTGTTCCTAGTTTTTTTTTTAAATATGTGCGGAATTTGATATGGGAAATAATATCTATTAAAATAAATAATTTCATTAGAACCCATAAAATAAATTTAAATTTAACAATTACATTAACGAAACAAAATAATATGCGCATAATAGAAAAAAGTTTCTACAGCGTCCTAAAGTTATTTAAATGTTAAAAACTCTGAGTGATGCAATTAGAATAGTTTATAAACACTTCTAAGTAGAAAATAAATTGTTTTTGTACATAAGTCGTTAATGTAAGTATTTACATTTATATAATTTTCAACTATTCATAAAGTGCAGTTCACCGAAAGAGTACAAGAGCTATGGTACTTAAATGTTACTAGACCATAAAGGGATTATACGAGTTCGTTACTACCGGAATCGATTATAGGGTACTAATGCACTTAAATCGATTCCAACACCAACGATATCTGAAAAGAAGAAACAGCGATCAGGCAATCGTTGTGGCCAATATAGGATAATTTATCAAATTATTTAGGTTTTTACATCTAAAATATTGTATTTCAGAATCAGTTCGCTATAATATTATTCTACACAGATAGGGTTGCCAGGCGTTTAGGTTTTTTGTTACAAAGTCTTACGTATACGATATTGACGTTTTTGAAATTAAAATTGTGTGTGATTAATATTGAAGAATTTAATTACAATACTTATCAGTTAGCACTGAAAACATGGTAAATAAAAATTTAACGAATATGAAAAAATGATATATTGTTGGGGAGTTTGCCGAGGTGACATCGTTCGGCTCTAAAACTTCATAGCGAGACTGACAGTCATCAACCTGCGAGTTCCCGAGTAATATTGGTAATATTGGGTGTTGTTATACCGGCGGCGACCTTTATCTCACTGACAAAAATAAGTGCTATTTGTAGGTAAGCGACTAGATAATTTTTAGAAATAATATTTCGCATACCACGTTCGTTACGTGTCCAGGCGCGACACGGAGCGTACGCCACGCATTTCATAGAGTTTTCTTTCCATTATTCTTATATTATTTATAAGCACATTTTCTTTGATATGTTTTAATTATACTTACTTTTGAAAAGTTGTTATAAAAAGGAGGAGATTATAAATGTTTGCGGAAACATGCATGATCGATTCCATCCTATATATAGATATTATAAAATATTATACATGGGCATCCCGAAAACACCTTAACAGTTTCGATATAAATTCTTATTCTGATCAACCATTTAAGTTTATCTATATAGATGTCTTTCTGAAAACCAGATTTTTGTAAGCATTGCTTTTATGCTTTTTTGTACGCAACGTCTTCTTGTAGAATTTTGAGGCAATTTGATAACATACGGCATAACATGACATGAACTACAGATGACACTATATGTGTTATATTATGTAGCTAAACATTTATTGTTGGAAATGAACATAACCAACTCTTCTCGCTGCAAGTTACGATTTTCTAAAAGCCAACTTGAAAAATACTGAGCAAATCTCGGTTGCGCAATGAAGTTTTTACATCGTACATGTTGAAACACTTAAATATTGAACATTAAAATAAAAAGATTTTAGCATATTCAAGTTAAAATCTCTCAATTTAATTTAGGTTTTTGAAACTGAATATTTACTAAACTTAACCATATGAGTGCGACCGTAATTTAGACGGCTTTCCTTTTATTAAACCGTAAAAACTTTGTCAGAACACAAACAAACGTCACTTTCATGAAAACTTACGACTTAAGTTCAGCCGCTTTACGCGCTATTGGTATCCAACGGACTGCGAATATTTTAGTGATCGACTCGGGCCCACCGCTGGTAAATTATCTTTATGTGGCATAACTTTCTCTTGGGTATAATATTTTTTTTCTTATACGTGGGTCAATCTTAAAGTCCTTAGAAAATCAAAAACTGAGTAAGCTCGCAAGTTCTTTTTATTTTTATTGTTTTTCCAGAATAGTGTCCGTTGAGATCAATACACAGAGAGAAAGACTGTCCACTCGCACTAAGGGGTCTTTTTTTAGAAATAATATATCGCATAGCACGTTCATCACGTGTCCAGGCGCGGCACGGAGCGTACGCCTTAAATGTTACATACTTAAATGGCAATGAAAGTCATAGAAAATTATTGTACAAAGGTTTTCTCGCGTTAAATACATGTTGACGTTAGACAAATAATTTTCTTTGTACCGTCAATTTGTAAAAACATTTGACAGATGAAAGCAATATACATAATAAGGTTAGCAAAGGGTTCCATTTTTTAAATTTAAACATGTGTTTTTCTTTCATAGTTTCTAAGTAGCTAATTCTAAAAATTTTAAGTGGCACCTACGTATTGCATAATATATGTTAGAGATTTCTACGTACATACATATTTTGTTGAAGTTGAAAAAACTGTTGCGTTAAACGTTCAACGCTCCTGGGGAGGGGGAATAGAAAGAGATAGAGCGAGAGTGAGTGCGTGACACTCGAACGCATGCGCGTAGTATACCTGTTACAGGCCAGCGCTAGCGTTAGCAACGAATAGCGTCCAATATTCCAACGCAAGAGGGAGAGAGAAAGAAAGATACACAAAGGTAGAAAGTAGGAGAAGGAAAGAGAGTGAGTCGGTAGATCCCAAGCACATTCGCGTGGTTATTCAAACATTTCGTATCTTACTTTGGTTATCATAATCCCATTGTAAATGTTATAGATTTGGATATTTCTCCACTCAAAAATGATAACTAAAAGATGCCATCAATTGTGAGTTGTAAACAATGTTAATAAAGTTTGTCTTAAAGAAACAATATGAGTTCACTAAAAATCAATTTCTATCCCTTCCTATTTTCTTTTCCAAATTACCAAGTTTCACTTCTTCCACGTCGACAGACTCCACGCACTATTTTTTTCTCGTGTGTGTGGCGCAAATGAAAAAATAAATGTAGATATGTAGGATATTGTTTAGTTTTTGTGTACAAAATGTATATAGTACATACATAAAAAATATCACATTGACTATCACTTACATGAATAGTGAAATTTTTACAAAATAATGTTTGTAAATGAAAATTTTGTTGAATTATATAAAATAAATATATATAGTAGGCCGGCTAAAAGGTTTTTTCGTATCTTATTACATCAAATTCATCATATATTAGGTCACGTATTTTATAACTAAAAGTTACAATAAAATCTCTTTGGTTGTGCAGTTTGTATCTGGCTAGTTTTGATACTAATATATAGAAGACATTATAAAAAAAGAGATCAGAATCCCATTTTGATAGTCAGAAAAACAATAGAAGAATTCTATTGTTTTTCTGACTATCAAAATAAGTGAATCTAATACAACATTAGCCTCAAAAAAATTGTGACGCTTATGAACCTAATACAGTATCGGTAAGAGTAACACAAAACTGATTTTAGCGTTTTCCGTCCGGTAATTTTTATGTCAAAGATGAACCCCGCTCTGATCTGATCGATGAGAGCGGATTACGGATAAAGGCGATGCCATTTTGAAAAAAAGTAGAGCAAGATCAGCATTTTAGTTTTTATGACATAGTTTAAAAACTGGAGACACTACAAAATAGTTTACACCTATTTGGAAAAAGCTGGATAAACAAAAGAGCTTGATACTTGGGTCCCACACGAGCTTACTGAAAGAAATCTAATGAATCGTGTACTCATTTGGGATTTTCTATTGTAAACGTAATCGTAAAACGAAACCGAACCGTTTCTGAAGATATTGATCACTGGTAAACAAAAATTGATTATCTAGGACAAGAACGTGCGAAAATGATCATGGTCAATAGGCAAGCATGTTGCAAAGACAATATCGAAACCCGGATTAACGCATAATAACTCAATGGTATTTATATGATGGGATTGGAAAGGTATTATTCATTATGTGCTTTAACCGCCGGGCGAAAACATTAATTCGGATTTCAACTGCCAACTGATGAGGCTCAAGGAAGAAGTAGAGAAAAACGGCCGGAATTAATTAAAAGAAAGGGTGTGGATTTTAACCGCGCCAGACTATACATCCCTCACGTTGAGAGAGTTTGGTTGGGGAGTGTTAATGGAGCCTTGATCTTGCTCCCTCAGATTTTTACTTGTTTCGCTCTCTTCAGAATTCTTTACGTAGTGTTAGGTTAACATCAAGACAAGACTATCAAAACTACTTGTGGCAGTTATTTAATGAGAAGTTCCAAAATTTTTAAAGCATTGGGATTATGTCCTACAAAATGGCAACAAGTTTTTGAACAAATTGGCATACATATGTTATTTAGGTATTAATCATATTACTAATACAAATAAACCGTTATAATAACATAATTGTCGTTTTATTCCAATATCCAATCCAATATAATTACGACATATTAATGTATTTCCAATTTTATTTTTCACTATTTATACAAGAGTGAAAATTTATTTTATCATTAAAATTCTTCATAATCAGTCAACGGATTTCAGAGTAAACAAACTTCGGATCGGAGATTTCTGACAATAAAGGTACGTTTCGAGCCGGAACGATTTTTTAATTAAGAGCGAAAATGCCCTCGGCCGTTTGATACACAAAGGACTATAATTTCGAGCCGACGTCGTTTCGCCGAACCGTGTGGGCCTAGAGACCTTTCCTTGCTTCTTGATGAAAACGAAAAATCCTATTGAGAGAATTTTTCAATCTCACTCGCCTATCAATAAGCTTAGTGGCCCCTTGCGCAATTGTCGTATACTGCACTGTATATCGTTCCTTCTATCTTGTTATTTCATGTGTGAGTAATTATTTTTGAACATATAAAGTTTAAGATTTTAGCACCCTTGCAATTTTTTTGCAAGTGGATTATTGAGAAAATCTGATTGCCTTGTATCTCTGTTCCTTTTATTTTTCCAGTGACGTATATACATATATCGATTCGTTATATTTTTAACTTTGATATAAATGAATATTCCCGCTTTTCAGCATTTAGCTATCGGCGTCAAAGTTTTGTTGTCTTATTTTAGATGCACGACACACGCAATTATCATTTTTTCGAATAAGTTTTTCAGATCTCTAGAACTCCAAACAGATTAATTGAGTGTCGAAGGCTGCGACGCGGTTATCACCGATGCGCCGTCAACATTTAGAACTGCCTCAAGCTTAACGGACTTTCCGGGAGGCGGAACAACTCATTGGATGTGACTTAAATGAAAAACTCATCGGTCAATCTGTTCGGGATCAAGAACCAGACAGCGGCCCTTAGGCGCTACTACGGAACACCGAAACGGGCCCGTTCGACGTTTAATGAACATGTTTTTAGGATTGACTACGCAAAGTCCGTCTGTCTTTCCTATCTTTAAAAGGATCATACCTTTTGAAATATAGTAGTAAGCCGGTCAAAAATTTCACAGGATATGTACTATGGTGACGGATATCCTAATTAAAAATAAAATATGAGAATATACAAAATTAAAGGAGATCCACATATGAGAAAAGTTTATTTCATGTTTTGCGAGTCTAACTGATACTTTGTTGTTTTTTTTTCCATTTTAATTGTAATTCTCAATATGACTCAAAAAGTTTCGATTTCGTTTAGTTCGTTCGTTCGTTCGTTCTTCGTTCAAACTTTTTTTTCGGTTATTTATTGGAAAGACAACCCTGCAGACTATCCCTAAAATTTCCCGCTATGATATTTAGGATTATTTATCCATGTATTTTTGAGGTCTTTGAGTTCAAAAATATAGTTATCTCAAAGCTCATAGGCTTATTTTTAAGCTTTCCTAACTCAACATTTGAAAAACAGATGACTTTCTAAGCCATTCCTATAACTTTTTGGTACTTTCGAGTTCCAAGTCTTCAAAAATATATAACATTAATTTTTTTCAAGCTCTCCAAGCTCAATTATATAGTTTTAACACATTTTACCTCTTTGAGTCCAAACATCTAGATTTATTTAATTAAAACGCTACTTTTTAAAATTAAAATTGATACATGTCGAATGCATGATTTGATTTTAATTTGCTTTGCGGCATTAAACGCAATTTTTTTAAGCAAAGAAAGTTAACTGGTACCAAAATAAATCCACCAAAAACTCTAGAAATTATTTTGAAAGAATTCTTCTTATGCGAATTTTTCGTTGACGATACCTCTTGGAAAACTAATCAATTTTAATTCAATTTGCAACGATCTAAGTTTTCTTCTTAGGCAAAAGCGAGTTCAATTTTGGAATTTTTTAATAATTTTTCAAGTCGTACACACGCATACATACACACATATCACGCCGAAAATGGTAAATATAGATTTCTAGGACCCTAAAACGTCAAGGTCTGATGAAAACCCCATTTTCGAATTGTACTGAATCTTTCGAAATACATAATTCATTTTCGATTGGCTTTACTGAATTCGACGCAGTTTTTTAAGAAGAATATCTGTAAAAACAGTTGACCCTGGAGGCCATCTCTAAAAGGTCCCGCTATGATTTTTATTTTTGTACTTTTCGAACTCCTTAAATTTAAAGATATAGTCTCAAGTCTAGCTCAAAAATTTGAAAAACGGTTGACCTTTTATGCCATCCCAGATACTTTTTCCTACGTTTAAGGTCAAACTTTTCAGAAATATACTCAGCAGTAAATTATTGAGTTTAAACTCAAAAGATCAATTGTTGTCCTTTCTTAAGCTTTCCAAGTTTTGAACTTGTAATTTTAATGCTTATTCAGCTTTTCGAGTTCAAACATTGAGGTTTATTTAAATAAGAGGATGTTTATTTAATTTTTACTATATCTATCGAATGAAGTTTCAATTTTGATTTGCTTAAATGCATTCGATTCAGTTTATTTAGCAAAAAAAAGTAAACCAATACTAAACATAAATGCAACAAGAACTTTAGAAAGTCATTCGGAAAAATGTGTTTTAGCGAATTTTTCATTAAAGATATCTCACAAACAAACATACCGATTTTGGTGTAATATGCAAAGAACGTCGTTGATTTAAAAAAAAAAGTGCTAGCCAGATCGTAAAATTTATCTGTAAAGTTGTTCGAAAAATATTAAAAAAACTCTTTTTGATAAATGTCCAACAATATTTCTTGAAAGAATCGACCTTTTTTTATACAGTTTATGACAGTTGATTCGACTTTTTGGAGAAAAGGTCTGATTATATTTTGGTACTGATTGGTACTGTAGTCTAAAAGTTATTTCAAAAAAACATTTTTCTAAATATTTCAGTTTTGAAATTCCTAAAACCGGAGAAACTAGTTCTAAGTTCCAGAAAGTTTACGATGAGGAGCCCTTTCAAAATTCGCACACGCACGCACACACACACACACACACACACGCACACACACAACGAGAGAGAGAGAGAGAGAGACAGACATCACTCAGAAAATTGTCGAAATAGTTACTAAGACCTTAGAACGTCAAGATCTGATCAAAACTCAATTTCTTATAATCGGACTGAAAACATTAACTTCCACATTTTCTAAAAAATTTAAAATTTTGTAGCAGGAAGATAAAAAAGAGAAACCGGTGAATTTCCAAAAAGATTTGAGTGGCATTATGAGAAAAAACACTGTTCCATTAATTATTAACTTACTGTTAAAATAAAATGTCAATTGTACGTTAAAATTTCGCGCCTTCAATATTGTTTCTATAGGCTTATATTCGTTTTGTCGCCCTCTTTAATTTTTGGTCGTCTGTCACTTTAAAATTCTCAATACTAAAACATCTATTTAAAAGCTGTACATTTAGTTCTTAATTAATAAATAAGTTTACTGTGTATAATAGTATTTTCGTCCACACAAGTTAACACTTGCTTATCGACGCTTTTTCTATCAAGTGTTCTCTTCTCGGTTCTCTGGGAAATAGATAGAAGCTCATGAGTTTTATTTTCTATAAAAATAAAATAAAAAACAGCTTATCAAAACATGTTCCGACAATTTTAAAATTACCAACATAACTTATCAAATGGTCTGTAATCAAAATGGACTTACAATATTATGTAGCTAATTACAGGACGACATCGTGAAATAATTTGAATTGGGCTTCAACAAAATCTACTGTCTTCAAATAAATCTCAATCATTTAAAAAATATTTCTAAATTTATTAATTTTATGTTTTTATACAGTGTTATTTATTATTTCTGATGGAAAAATTTTTAGGCATTTTAGAAAAATTTAATCTAAAATATTCCACTGTTTAACGCCAGATATTGACCATCACGAATATTATTATTATTTTATAATTCATAACTAGAAAACAGACTATTCATCAATATTTATTTTTCAAAACTTTTTAATAACCAAATTAGCAAGTAGCAAATAGATATTCAAAATTGCTAATTTTGTTTTGGTACAATCGTTGAACAAAAGCGACGCTTCTGGAGCCAATGTAAAATTTAGTGAAAACAAATTAATTTTGTCAGAGGATATATGTACGTTCTGCGCAATAAACGTAGAACGATAACGCACAATGAGAAAAGTAATATTTTTTTTTCATCTTTTCCTTTCGGAACCTTCCTAATCTGTTTTACCTAGCGGAGAACAGTAAGCACGGGACACAGGGAATATGTTAATAACGCTTTGCATAGAAATCCTTCAACATCAAACGTATTTATTTAACTTCGTTAGCGACCCCGCCCTTCTGTCGTTTCGGGTCTGTCGATGTCTCCGATCGCTTTGTCCTTTTCCAGCTCCTCGTGCTTTTGTCCACACATAAAATTAACTTTAGACAACGGTCGGCGGACCGTGAAGCGTGAAATAAAACGTCGAAAATGCGAAAAACTACACCCCATCATAAATCATACACGCTATAATAAATTTCAGAGTGAAATCGCCTTTCAGCGACCTTTTATATAAACTGAAAGAAGGCAATTTTGTTCGGTTAATTTGCTTCGGAATTTTTGCCGAACGTTCGAATAAAGGCTAAAAGGGTGCGACCGAACGGTTTTTAGTGCCCCATATGTCGATGGTATGAGGAAGCTATTTTTAGCTGATAAAAAAAAATCACATATAAAATCCTTGCTCTTGTGTACTATAATATTTTATAAAAGAAAAAAAAAGATATCAGTTTCGTCGTATGATATATGAGATCCGACTTAAGATTTCGTATTCTGAGGTCTGATAATCCGATAATTTGAACATTTCATGAGAAACCGTCAAAGTAGTTGAACTAGAATCTAGCTGAAGTTTAAGTGAATCTAACAAATTTTAAGGTATTATTTTTGTACAGCGTATCTCACAGTAGCGTAAGATATAATGTGTCAACTTTTAGTTGTCACATCTATTGTCTATTTAGTGTCCATTTATTTTTGTCTTATTGCCATGATAGGTTTTCATGTAAATAAATCACATGCTGCATTTCGCAAAAGTTATTCTCTTACGGCATTAATTTATTATACTTTTTATATTTGTTTGTTCTTAATAAAGTTTTAAATATTACAATAGCATTTACAAATTATTAGTGTTTTGAGTTTTGTATTTATGACCTACATCATATACTTCGTTTTTCATACTGTTAGGCATTTTATTAAATATCAATTTAAAGCCGTATTATGAAAGTTCTCTAATATAATATTAATAATAGAGTGATTTCAAAATATCACAACCAAAAATACGGTAACGATTTATAAAACCGTAATTACTTTACACAATTCTGAAGTAACACAAGTACTTTGGGTTTTAAAATAGGAGTGGAGTCAATCGAGGTATTTCTTTAGGTCAACTTTCATAAGAACAGTGCAACCAGGAGATGGATGACATTTCGTCATACAAATGAGCGAAATTGTGCAACTAAATGGTGTTTGATAGATTATAGAGAAAACCATGTATTTGGTTTTGGTGACATCGAGGGTTACAACATTATTAGCTAATCAATATCTGGCATTGTCAAAATCAACCTGGGAATAGGCAAATGTTTTATCCCATCTGTTACGAATAAACAAAAGTGAAATGTCATTTGTGAAGGTAAAATATCTTGATTCAGCTTTAATTGGCACAACTCGCCTGTTTACAAGAGAAAAAATATAGGACCGAAAATGTTACTTTGGGGTACGCCATAAGTCACCGCAAGATCTTCAATCCTCAATCGTTGAAAATGATTTGCCGATATTTGATAAATATCTAAAGAAATAAGCTTCTGCCATTAATACCCTACAGTTTTTCAAACAGAATTGGGATTGAGACTTAGGAATATGACAAAGTACTTTTTTTAGTTCAAATTATTAAGTTCACATTGGTGTTTGTTAGTTCTTAATGAAGTGTAGTTTTAAATTTTTCTATTTTTGAAATAGTTTTAATTTCCATAAGGCTTTTTGTCTTTTGTCAATCTAATTACCTTTAAACGAGCAATTCTTGTATATTTGTTTGTTTATATATACTAGCTATCTCCGAAACGGCTCTAACGATTTTCATTAAAAATTTTATTTAGATAAAGTTTAGTGTTTCAAGTTCATCAACATAGGTGTTTTTTCCGGGAAAACGCGATTTTCCAAGAAAAAAATTCAAAACCGGGATATGAATGCTTACTTACTAAATATTCAGATATTTTGCCGCGGTCTTTACAATTGCCGTGGAGTAGCGGCAATCACGTATGCTTTCTGTGCAGAAGATCCCGAGTTCGAGCCTGAGGTGCATTTTGATTTTTTTAATTTCTTTTTTTATCACGCTTTTTTAATTTTTATTATTATTATGACAAGCATTTTTATCTTGCAAGTTAAATGTGATCCACTTCCCGGTTGCTTTTTTTTAAATTAATTTTATCAAAAATAACCTCAATATTAGTTTTTTTATTTTCATGGTTGTTTTTGGATTATTAATTTGAAAATGTGTCAGTCGTCAGTTGTGGTCCATTCAATGGGAAACAAGTGCCATCTTCTGTTAAAAGATAAAACTACGATCTCAATTAGATACGATGCAACTACATGCATCAATATTTATTAAAATTATTACCGTAACGACAATAAATGTTATGAAATTATTTTATTATTGGATGATATGGTACATTGTATAGTATTCAAATGTTTTACTTTCCAAAAAATATCTGTTTTAGTTATCAGGCAATCCCTGCTAGGTATTTATTTTAGACATTTCTTCATTTTGAATGCGTTATGGGCGACATCTGTAGAATTGTATATATATCTAATTTACATCCAATAGAAACAATGCAATAATTTTGTTTTCCAATCATTGTGCCGTACTGGTGATATTACCAAATTTGGGCATAAAATTCATTTTCGCTCGCTACTCGTCCTGTGTGGTTCGACAACGTTAAGTTTGACTTATTAGACACCTAGATTATGTGTATATTGTATATATAACCCATAACTGTACAATATGCCTAGAAAACCGTCAAGAAAAACGTATAATTTCAATCGCCAAGATTCATCTCAAGAAAACTTGGAAGAAAATCCGGCTAACGAGGTTTCTGACCAGAATCAAGACTTAGGTACGGTATTTCAAGAGAATCGATTTAATCAAGTTAATGTTCAAGAAACGCTCCCTTTAGCTCGACCCACGCGTGCAGCTAAAACAAGATGTTTGCAAAATTTGACTAGAATAATAAATGAAGAAACATCCTACGATTTAAATGTTCCACAGGAGCGTAATCGCTTGCGTGCTTCACAACGTGTGGTCAGTGAAAGTGACGAACTGCGTGAACAACGCTTAGGAGACCTACGACGGCGTGCATCACATCGTGTGGCAACTGAAAGTAATGAAGAGCGCAAGCAACGCCTAGAAGACCAACGACGTCGTACTGCTAAACGTGTGGCCACGGAAACTAACGAACAGCGCGAGCAACGCTTAGAATACCAGCGACGGCGTGCATCAGAAAGTTTGGCCAGTGAAAGTAACGAAGTGCGTGAGCAACGCTTAGAAGACTTACGACTACGTGCATCGCACCGTGTGGCAACTGAAAGTGATGCACAACGAGAGCACCGGTTAGAAGAACAAAGACGTCGAGACATAAGATGCCGTAGAGCTTTAGAAAGTAATTATTTACCAACATATAAATGTGCCGTTAATGCGGATCAGCTATATCACGCCTTAGGATCTTTTGAAGTTTTGTGTATCCATTGTGGTGCATTGCATTTTCCTGAAGAACGTGATTCTAATCGTATAAATAGAAATTCTTTTAGTGACTGTTGTTTGCATGGCAGAATTTTAATTGAGCCACCTAAAGTTCCAAATGAATTAGTACGACTCTTTTGAAACGCCATCCACATTCGGAAGAATTTCACAAAAAATAAGAAGCATTAACGCATCTTTGCGCTGGCGTCTTTAACGTGGAAGATGACAGAACAATCAATAGTCGTGGCATTTATAGTTTCATTGTTTGCGGACAAGTGTACCATAAAATGAATATGGCAGCTCATCCGACACAGAACGATGAAGGTGTCTTTGAACGGCCGCTGCATGGCCAATTATACTTCTTAGATCCTGATGATGCTGTTAATGAAAGAGTTAATCATCCACTTAATTCTGGAATTAGCTCATCTTAAATGGAGTTACTGGAGTACATTATTCGGGCACGCAATGGCTACGTACAGGGTTACAGAATGATGCGCGATGTAGAGGAGGACATAAATCGTTTAAGTTTTGCCCAAGGTATATCTCCACCATACGTCAAGCTTTTGTTTAGACAGCCAGAGCAGGCTGATCGCGGAAGATATAATATACCTGTCTGTAATGAGGTTTGTGCAGTGTTTACACTTAATGCGGATCAGAGTTTTCCAGATAACGAAATGATTGTTCACCAGCGTAACAAAAACATTGTCTATTTGAAAAATTTTGATAAGCGAGTCGAACCATTTACTTACCCATTATTTTACCCGGCTGGCACAGATGGGTATAGTGTGGATTTGCCGCTGCAGACGCCATATGCTAGCCGCAATCATTTAACTCGGCTTGAGCTCGCACAATACAGACTGTCCTTTCGACCAGAGTGCATTAAATTCTCAATGGATGCAACATCAACAGGAAGACCAGATTTGCAAGAAATTCCATTTAATGCCCTTCATTTCGGTGGGAGGTTATTTCAACAATATTTAGTGGACACATACATTCGCGTAGAGCGTGATCGTATTCAATGGATAAAGTATAATCAAAACAAGATACTCGCAGAACAATATACGGGAGTAACATGTCTCATTAACGAACTAGCCAAAAAAAAAATGCCACTGTTGGTGAAAAGATTATTTTACCTTCCTCGTTTCCTGGCTCTACTCGATATTACACAGAAAATTTTGAAGATGCAATGGCTATTGTTCGACGGCTTGGATCACCCGACTTTTTTATCACGATGACATCTAATCCTAACTGGCCGGAAATAAAACAGGCATTGCAAATGAACTTAGAAGACGGGACAATCTTGGAGCAGCTTCCACAGAGTCGTCCCGATATCGTAGCTCGAGTAGCTAAGCTAAAATTTGACCAAATGATTGAGGATTTGGATAAAAAACAGATCTTTGGAAAAATAGCAGCCTTTGTGTATACTATAGAGTTTCAGAAAAGAGGGTTACCGCATATGCATTTGCTGGTTATTATGTCATTTGATGACAAAATCCATCAACCAGAAGAGCTCGATGACTTGGTTTCATCCGAAATACCTGGAAATCACGACTTAGAGTTAAGAGAACTCGTACTCAAATGGATGATTCACAATCCATGTGGGGAGTTAAATTCTAACGCAACGTGCATGGTTCAAAAAAACGGAAGATTAAAGTGTCGATTCGACTTTCCTAAATCATTCCAGGAAGTAACATCTTTAGTAGATGATGGAAAACCAAATTATCGACGACGCTACAACCCTCAATTTGATCCGGAAAGTTCCCAATTTTCTCATGAACAGGCTATTTATCGGAAAGGCATAAATGGTCGCCGTGTAACACGAGACAATCGTCATGTAGTCCCCTACAATTCATATTTATTGAAAAAATTTGACTGCCATATTAACGTAGAGTATGTAGGAAGTATTTTGGCTGTGAAATATCTGTACAAATATATTTATAAAGGACACGACTGCGCATCCATCAAAGTTGTAGAAGAACAAAGAACCTTGATTTATAATGAAGCAAACACATACATTGATGGACGTTGTGTCACACCGCCAAAAGCATGCTGGCGATTATTTGCTTTTGAAATTCAAAAAAGTCACAGTATTCAACGATTAGATATCCATTTACCCGGTCAGTATAGAATCGCAAACTTAGATCAAATTCAGGAAGATTTGGCTGATGTTGGACAAAGAGGATCTACTTTGGATGCATATTTTAAACATAATAAGCAAATTAAAGAGCTGAGGGAACTGAGTCAGTCAAATGTTGATTTGGATAATATGGAATATCATTATTATTGGCAGATGCCTGAACATTTTAGATGGGTCGGTAGATCAAGTAAATGGGAGCGAAGAATTCGTCACCGGCGAGTTATTGGTAGGATTCACAATGTCAATTACGCCGCCCAACCAGAACTATACCACTTACGATTGTTATTACATCATATAAAAGATGCAACAAATTTCGAAGACCTTCGGACTGTTAATGACACCCAGTATCAGACATATAAACAAGCCTGCTTAGCGCGCGGTTTAGCCTACGACGATCAACAATGGATAGAAGGGTTACGAGAATCAGCATTATCTAAAATGCCTGTGGCAATGCGAAGTCTTTTTATTCAAATATTAATTTACGGTTCTCCCGAAAACCCTAAGCGATTATGGGACACATTTAAAGAAAATTTATCAGAAGATTTCATACATGCAGCCCGGCGAAATGGACAATCCGTAAATAGTGCAATTAATCGTGCCTACAGAATTATTGCTCATAAATTAAACACAGAAGCAACAGAAGGCAGAAATTTTCAATACTGGGTACGAACTTTTGGTTTTGAGGACATTGGAGATTACGATATTGAAATTAACCAAAGTACTGTCAACGCCGACGAATCAGCAGTCTTGGGAGAGCAAATGTATCTGCAACTAAGAGGAAAGCAGGTAGACATTGTAAATGAAATTCTTTACGCTCTCAATCATACAAATACTGAAACAAAATGTTTTTTCATCGATGGGCCTGGGGGAACTGGGAAAACATTTATTTTAAAACTTTGTATTATATGTTCACCGGTAAACGGTGCAAAGTGCAATGCGTAGCATTTACAGGTATTGCATCCATATTGCTGCCTCATGGTCGTACTTCCCACAAAATCTTTGGCTTGAGAGTACCTTTAACACCTGACTCGGCCTCAAGTATCAAACCTAACTCTTCGAAGGCCAGACAATTAGCAGAAATAGATTTTTCTTATGGATGAAGCACCCATGCTCCCAAAATATGGGCTACAAAACATAGACCAACTTTTGCGTTCTGTTGGAATCCGGATCTCCCTTTCGGTGGAAAAATGATGGTACTCGGAGGAGATTTTCGTCAATGTCTTCCTGTACAGCCACGAGCCAACAGATCCGAATTATTAGATCTATCTATAAAGCGATGTTCTTTGTGGTCCCTTTTTAAGACGTTCACCTTAGAAGAAAATATGCGCATTCAGATCGACCAACAGCAGTTTGCGAATTATTTACTCAAATTAGGCAATGGTGAACTACCCTTAAATAATATGGATGAAATTGAATTGCCATTAAGCGTCATTTCTACAGGGAATCTAATAGATGAAGTGTTTGGCAACTGTCTTGTCAGTGAAAATTATGATGGAATGAAAGACCGAGCAATTCTCGCGCCACTCAATAAAGATGTTGATAAAATTAACAATGATATAGTTGCCAAACTTCCCGGAGAGTACAAGATCTATTATAGTAATGACTCTGTGAAAGACCAACATGAAGGAGCACTAGAATTCACAACAGAATTTCTTAATTCTGTCAACATTTCCGACTTGCCGCCACACGAATTGAAATTAAAAAAATCATTAATAATGCTGCTGCGTAATTGGATGTGTCAGAAGGTCTATGTAACGGAGTACGACTCATTGTAACAAGCCTGTGTAACAACATAATAAAGGCAAAAATCGTTACTGGCGAACAATCCGCAAGGAAGTACATATACCTAGAATTACTCTTGACTCATCGAAAAGCCAAATAGGATGTACCATGCAGCGACATCAATTCCCAGTGAGATCTGCATTTGCTATGACAGTTCACAAATCTCAAGGCCAAACTTTTGAGTTTGTTGGGTCGACTTAAGATCATCAGTTTTTATGCATGGCATGTTGTATGTGGCATTTTCCCGAGTAAAGACACCGAATACATTAAAAGTACTCCTCCCCAATGAAAATCCTCGACATACACGCAACATAGTATGGAAAGAAGTATTAGGTTAAGTTCATAAACTTTTGTTGTTCCTAAAAGTATTGATTATGATTATTACGTGTTATTCTCATAAGTTTTGATTATGTTTATTAAAGACTGATTATTTAAAATAAAGTTCTAATATGTATATTCTTGGATCTTTTATTGAAATAATGATTTTCCAGTATACCTAATGAATAATAATGATGACTGGGAATAGTGGGAGGATTAATTTGATCTAGGTATAGACTGTTTTTAATCAGCGAAATGAAGTGACATTAGTTTTACTACTTGGTATATTACTTAGTGTATCCAAAATAATCCGAGCAAAGCTCGGTCGCCCAGCTAGTTTATATAATATAA
Organism: Eumeta japonica; assembly: GCA_005406025.1. NCBI lineage: Eukaryota > Metazoa > Arthropoda > Insecta > Lepidoptera > Psychidae > Eumeta > Eumeta japonica. The sequence continues at coordinate 716 of BGZK01001513.1, read as the reverse complement.
GCAACATTGGTATATTAGTTTGATGGCATCCTACATAAATAGTTTAAACGTTATAACGATATTACGTACAAGTATTGAATTTTAATTACATATTTTTGATTTTGTTTGACTTTGAATTTTGATGTATCGGGCTTTGTAACCCTATAATATGGATGGGACTTCCCACATGCTTTTATTTAAGATTTCAGAGTTTGCACTTTAAACCTTTCGTGCTAATCAAGCGGGATTGTTAATAACTGTCGTTATCGATGCGTTAATAACGTATACAACTGATAGCTTCGCGTGCTCTGATAGGCACAAAATAGGGATTCAAATCAAATTTAAACTCACTGGTCGATTCGCCCATTGTCAAGGATCTACGACGTCCGTCTCGAAAGCGACAACCGACCACTCGAATCGCGGCTTTTGACACTTAAGACGCAAAAATCAAAGGTAACAGAAGCGCGAAAAAGGAAACAGCGATACATACATAACAATACAAGCGGCGTCGCAACATCTAGTGCTGTAGACAACGTACTCGCGTTTAAATATACAAGACGTCGCACGTTCCCGCAGTCGAACTCGGGCGCGCTGACGTCTTGGGCGGCCATAGGTTATACGTTGAAATGTCCTTCCCGTACGAGTTTCGCTCACAAACTGTTCTGTTTAGCCCATATTATTCCGTCGGAATGGTTAAAGTTCGCTCGGGCACGGTTCGGGAAACCGATCGCGTTTCG